>VONZ01003137.1:0-27690 GCA_012976165.1 Labeo catla | reverse complement strand
GACACTATTATACCCTCTTTCAAATGTAACTTAAACACTGGTTTTATACCCAGTATTGCCTCTGCATCAGAGGATCCTGCTGTTGACACGGCCTGTAATCAGATTTTAGAGTGATTACAACCGGTTCACATCCCTTGATCAAACCCACGTCATATTTGTATTTTGCCCACAATTTAGGAGGCACCTCTGCCAAAGCAGGGTGTATGTCTGAGATGCAAATATTTGCCATGCAATGATTTACTTTTGTGCTTTTATCAATAGGGGTCACAATTCTATGTCATACTTGCAGTCTGACAAAAAATGCCCCTAAACTCTTACGGTGTTTCATACCCCCACCTCTCTCACACCAGTCTGTTGCATGAACAGATTTCTTCACAAATCTCCCTACTTCACACCATGCCTGATCCCTGGCCTTGGAAACAGATAAGTGAGGCACAGACTCCCCTGCCACTAGACAAAACGGAAGCTGTTTTTCTGTCAGGCTGACTGAAACTGTGCACACATCTTCTGTCCAAAACATTTTATCACACCTCAAAATTTCCCCTTCTTCCTCTCTAAACCAATCTTTCTCATATTGTTCATCTTTTTCTGGTACGACGTGTGACGTGCAATGTAAATTGTCAGACTGCATGATTTGTGTGTTAAACGGCTTTGTTCGATCTTTAGCCAGTTCACACATCATCTGAGCCCAATCTTTATTTTTTACCCGCCATTTGTAGGCCCACTGAGGCTCCGCTTGCAGACAGCACAATCTGTCCTCCTGTTCCACAAGCACAAGCACAAGCTCCTCCTGTTCCAACACTCTGACACCCCAGGAGTCTGCGACGAGCACTAAATTTAGTTTACATAAATCGTGACCCATGATGGGTACAGTGCATGTCGGTAAATAAGTGAATGCATGTTTTAAACCCTGGCCTCCCTCTGTTTCACAATTCAAAGGCACTGTAAATTTTTATACAGAAGTGGACTCAACTCTCATGTTTGTAACAAATAAATATTAGCGTGGCTGCTGTCATTTCACTTAATGAATCACTTGCTTTGCTGTCTCACCACAAATGGCTATGTGTAACGAGTGCGTTGGCCAGGTCTAGGTGTGCCCTATTACAAAATGGGCGGAACTGCCTCAGAATGTAAAACGTTAATCACTAATTGCCGGTGTTACAATATATTCGGTTCCTGAAATATTTGGTTCCAATGGGTGGCGCAAGAGTGAATATTCATGAGTTTCCCCTTTTGTGGGCGTATCTTTGAGACAATGCGAAAATGAATGCAACTGAAAAAAATAATGTACGCTTCTCTAATCGCTACTTGTTTAATGGATTATTTGGAAAAGCTAACAACGTTTCAGTGTTAAGCATTAAAGCATTAACTGCAACAGTGTCAAAACAATGCATTTGTGTGATATGATAAATTGTCTATAAGCTGTGCTGCTTGATTGAATACAGGCGCACAGCAAAACAAAAAATAAACTAATAACCTATGCTGTATAACTGTATAAAAGCTAAACAGCTTTTTTTTGTTTATTAGCCAGTATTTTCTTTTTTTTTTCATATTAAACTGGATATCATGTTGAACTATTTTCAAGTTCAGACACATATTTTCTCTTATTATTATTAATTTTACTTAAAAAAAAAAAAATTCCCTCATTCACCGGTTTGAGAATTACCAATCTCCAAGTCCACCCAAAAATGACAACTCTGTCATCATTTAGTCACCCAATTGAAACCAGTATGAAAAAACATTTTCAAAGTATCTTCTACAGAAGAATGAAACAACAGTTTTAAGGTTTTTTATTTATTTTTATTTTTGAATGAACTGTCCTTTTAAAATGGACCCACAAAAGCATATGTCATTTTTTCCTTTATTGTATTTAATTAACAGCCAAATATATAACATTGCTTTTTTCATTTTCAGAAAAAATAACTACGTACTAAATATTAAAATAAATAACATAGGCATAAGCATACATTGTGTCCATTCTTTGACCAAATTTTGCACTGAAAAACCTTTTTCATGTCATGTTTAAGAATGGTCTTTGAAAACATCCAAAACGTCATAACCCATAGTGTTGTTAATCATGTTTAACATTTAAAAATCTTATTAAAAATCAAATTTTTTAAGCATGCATACAATGGAACCCAAATGCCTTTGTCAGCCAAACTCTGTTCTCCTGTCTCCTCCTGAGATTAATATCTTTTGAGATTAATTAAAGTTAATATTTCAGTAATTTACAAACAACATACTTTTATGTTGACATTTCTCTAATGTCATACAGGTTAACAGACATTATCCTTTTTAGTGTTTTACTTTGAAAATTGTATTGTAATTATTAGTTACATTCATTAACTGTCACTCTGACAAATGCATTAGGTAATTGTAAACAAAATCAATTGTTATGAATATAACTCAAATTGAAAAGACAATGACCATTTTATGTATATAGAATAAAGCAATGCAAAATTAATTGACTGTCTGGTGTCAGGTGTCAGGCCTTGGCACTCAATGAAAACAGCCTCTATGTATGTCCACTTCAATGTCCAGTTCACACAATTACCAGATGCCAGTGACTTCTGCTTTCACATCCAATCTGAAACAGACAGTTACTTTACATGATGATAAATATATGTGGAAACATCACAAAAACAAATAAAAACCATTGCCATCATGACACTGGTAATGAAGACATGTATGATATCTTATCCCAATTTAAAAATAATATTATTGGAGTAGCTGATGGCCTATGTCCAAAAAGACTGTGCCATCAGAACAATGCTTTAAGGTTTATGCACTGTCTAATTACAAATTATAATGACTACAATATTAACATTTTAACTGCAAAAGCTACGAATGACACAACACACCGGTCTACTTTTTATACATTTTATTTTAACACAGATGCATTTGTAGAGGTTTGTTTCATGTCTAGTCAACAGTTGAAGTGGATCAAAAATTTTCAACAAAGTTTTTCTTAAAAACCAAAACAATACCGTTCTTGTTATAGGACAGCTTTGATTAACTTTTTTTTAATCCACTTCAAATGTACTGAATACAGTACTGCAGTAATAGTCACCAATGACAACTAGTATAGGCTAATCAAATATTCAAGTAAAAATGAAAGCACCACAAATTAAGTATAAAGTTAAACACATCGAAGAGACACAATTTTAACCGAGCTTAACATGGGTTATTCACTTATTGTTTGCGTTGCTTCATGCCTGTAATTAAGCAAATCAAGCAAAACAGCTTATAGACGATTTATCATGTCACACAAACTATGGATTGTTTTGACACTGCTGCAGTTAATGCTTTAATGCTTAACACTGAAACGTCGTTACCTTTTCCAAATAATCCATTAAACAAGCAGTGAT
This sequence comes from Labeo catla, assembly GCA_012976165.1. Classification (NCBI taxonomy): domain Eukaryota; kingdom Metazoa; phylum Chordata; class Actinopteri; order Cypriniformes; family Cyprinidae; genus Labeo; species Labeo catla. The sequence goes on along the minus strand of VONZ01003137.1, from coordinate 24,322 downwards.
TAGAGGAGCATGCACTAATATTTTCAGTTCCATTAGTTTGAGCTTGTCTCAACGACACGCCCACAAAAGTGGAAACTCATGAATATTCACTCTTGCGCCACCCATTGGAACCAAATATTTCAGGAACCGAATATATTGTAACACCGGTTTGGGACAGTATCCAGTATTTTGAGAAAAAAAAAACCTGCATACAGCCCTGCCTACATTCATTCCAGAAATCAAGTGTGGGAGACAACCACTGCATGGTAATGAGATGCTTTTTCGGGGATCCAATCACAATGGTCCGCTGTTTACAACTAGTATTAACATCCATTTCAAATACGATTTCTATTCATGTCAGATTATCCAACATCACTTTCATTGCATCTCGTATCACGTGGCTTACGCGAACGAAATAAAATTGTTGTTATTACTGTTATTAAATTCAATGATTAGTTCTCCAAAAACAAACCAAATTAAAGCTGCAAGTAGCGATGAAAGGGCCCTCGCACCCGGGCTCACCGCCGATCGGTGGCGAATGGTGGGCACTATGCTTTTAACATAGTAAATTTAGGAGGAATATGTCAAAGTCATTTAGATGTGCCAAACTTCCTGCTGCCAGCTGGTGGCGCTATGTCTATAACTGAATATTGGCATGTAGATGTGTTCAGGCCAGCACTTTTGTCAAACATATGAAGTTTGGTGCAGATTGAACATGGCATGCTTGAGTTAGTGTAAGACATGACATATCCTGCTGCCAATGTGGCGCTATGATTATAACTGAATATTGGCCTTTAGGTGTCTTCAGGTCAGGACTCTTACCAGACATGTGAAGTTTGGTGTAAATTGGACGTTGCATGTCTAAGTTAGTGTAAAACAAGTCATTTCCTGTTGCCAGCAGGTGGCGCTGTGATTATAATGGAATATTGGCCTTCAGATGTGTTCAGGCCAGGACTCTTATCAAACATGTGAAATTTGGGGCAGATCGGACATTGTATGGCTGAGTTACAACAACTTCTGTTCCCATAGCGAAACATTGAAATTTGTCAGGCTGCCACGGACACGCCCTTCAACGAAAACTCAAGATCTTCACAATTTATCATGGCAAAGGCCTTTAGACTGACCAAATTTGGTGTTGATCTGAATAAATCTCTAGGAGGAGTTCATTACAGAGTGCAACATGTCACTTCCTTTTGCCAGTAGGTGGCGCTATGACTAAAACTGAATATGACTATGGGCATGTGTTCAGGACTGGACTCTTATCAAACATGTGAAGATTGGGGCAGATCAGACATTGTATGGCTGAGTTATAATAACTTACTTTTTCATGGCGAATCATCGAAATTTGACAGGCCGCCACAGACACGCCCTCCAGTGAAAACTCTAGATCTTCGCAATTTAACGTCACAAAGGGCTTTAGATTAGACTGACAAAATTTGGTGTTGATCTGAATAAATCTCTCTTCGTTCAAGTATGACGCCTGGAAATGGCAAAAATGACACAAAATTTGCTGAGAAAATGAAAAATATCCGACTTCCTGTTGGGTTTCGGATTTTGCTCTAAGAGACTTTTTTGTGGGTATTGATGTGTTACATGTGTGTACCAATTTTCATACATCTACGTGAAGCATAGTGGGAGGGGCACTTCATTGAATGTGAATAGGTGGCGCTATCGAGCCATTTTTCCACACCCACTTCTGAAACCTATATCAGACGTAAATTTTCGCCAGTTCTGATGCCTGTGCAAAGTTTCATGACTTTTCGAGCTCGTTTAGGCCCTCAAAAATGCGTTTTATTTTGGAGAATAATAATAATAATAATAATAATAATAATAATAATAATAATAGTTTACTCACCGTAAATGTTACAATCCTGCATTCTTTTAGTTTCTTTTAGGCAGAATGACAGCCTCAGGCACCGTTTTTGGTCACAAATAGTCATCATTTTGCATCTTTTTTATACAGTGAAAGTGAATGGAAACTGCCAGTCTCTATAACTGTCTGCGACACCGGAAGAAAGAGAGCAGACTTGATCATTGCGGGTTATAACCGTAGACTTCTTTGGTTGTCGCGGTCGGGGAAACTATGAGAAAGTGGTGCCAGTCTCGTCATTCTTTACACGCGCTGCTTTATTTATCTTAGAGATAGTTGGGATAGTTGACATTAGACCTGCCGTGTTTATACCCTGTATTTATCTGGTGACGGTGATATATATATAGCATATGTAAACAGCATAGAAAAATAAAAGATCGATTGTGATTTAAGAATTAATATTGGTTCATCAAAATGAGAAGTTTTAAATGAGATTTCATTTATTTATTTTACCCAGCCATTGCGTATTTTGTTGTTTTTAAACACTAAACTTGATTTCTATTTATTTATTTATTTATTTATTTTATTGTTTGGTATGCACTCTCTCTACGTATAAGTATAGTAAGTATAGATCTACGCCTGAGAACATTCAGAAATGTAAATGTATTTTCTATTTTTAGCATGTAAATTTACTAACTTTAATAAATATTGATCCCACCTTTCACTGCTCTCTGTACTCCTGTTTAATGAGAAATTTGGCAAATTCAGCATAGGGACATCATCGCCCTCTACCGTTCAAAGCAGAAAGAATGACGAGCCCGGCACCACTTTCTCATAGTTTCCCCGACCGCGACAACCAAAGAAGTCTACCGTTGTAACCCGCAATGATCAAGTCTGCTCTCTTTCTTCCGGTGTCGCAGACAGTTATAGAGACTGGAAGTTTCCATTCACTTTCACTGTATAAAAAAGATGCAAAATGGTGACTATTTGTCACCAAAAACGGTGCCTGAGGCTGTCATTCTGCCTAAAAGAAACTAAAAGAATGCAGGATTGTAACATTTACGGTGAGTAAACTATTATTATTATTATTATTATTATTATTATTATTATTATTTGGTTTATTTTTGGAGAACTAATCATTGAATTTAATAACAGTAATAACAACAATAATTTTATTTCGTTCGCGTAAGCCACGTGATACGAGATGCAATGAAAGTGATGTTGGATAATCTGACAAGAATAGAAATCGTATTTGAAATGGATGTTGATACTAGTTGTAAACAGCGGACCACTTGTGATTGGATCCCCGAAAAAGCATCTCATTACCATGCAGTGGTTGTCTCCCACACTTGATTTCTGGAATGAAGGCAGGGCTGTACGCAGTTTTTTCTAAATACTGGATATTGTCCCAAAATGGATATTGTTAGGGGGTTCGGGGACATGTCCCCTCTGAGAAAATGTTGATTTTCCTGACCTACATGTGTGCATATTAATATGTTTCGAGGCTCATAAATTGGATAACAATATAGGTTTAAAAACCAAGTCAGTGGGCTGTAGTAGCATACATTATTTTTCAAGATAACAGATTCTTAAACATAAGAATCAGACTAGCCTCAGTGTTACAATGAATGATTCACGCTACAAACTAGAAAATTAAGAAGATATTGCTTATTTTTGGCAATACACAATAACATATCCCAAACAGGATGTTAATTTCTCTCTCCACTACTCTGTTGTCGCTCTCCCTCTGTATTCACCCTGTCTGTCCCTTCATCTGTGACTCTTCACTCTCTCCTGTCAGAATGTATTTAAATTTAGTACATTATTTCTACTTAATTTTATATTAATATAAGAGTTTTCATCATTTTAGATTTAGATGATAGAAATGTCTGAAACAGTACATAAACGTTTTTAAACAGAAAAAAAAGTGCACCTGCACTTCTTCTCTCACCAACATCAACATCTATTTCTCATTTCTTGCCTCCGTCTATTTTCCTATATTATATTCCTTTCCCAACGCTAAGCTTTGACTGATACAGTCTTTTAATTTTCTGTGTAAGTGAAGAATGTAAATATTGGGTCAGCTGATATTCATGTTTAATCATTTTAGACAACTGAGTTTATTAAATTCATTCACAATATGTGCACTCACTTTATTAATCTTGATGAAAACTGATTAGTTGGCTAATCATATTTTGCTTCGTCACATTGACAATTAGGAAATAGCCATATTAGCCTAATAACGTATAATTCTAAATAGCGAAATTAGACAAAAGTATTTTAGTTTACATCCCTGAATATTTCTGTCAGTCGTTTAACGTTAAACAACGGTCAACTATGAAATATTTGGTTTAGCTACTTACTTTGCGCTTCATAACTGTCCGAGACGAATTTTACACTCAGCAGCGCCTGTGAACATAAACCCCGCCTACTTTGATTTGATTGGCCATCATCACGAACATCTTGACATTGATGAGCGCTGTAAGACCGCTGAGGCATAGATAGAAGATCTGTTATCTTGGCTTTTTATTCTTGCAGCACCAAAGCAGAATTAATATAAAGTAATTATTTTACAACTTTTGTTATTGGAAAAATACCGAGGTCCGGACCAGTGTAGACAGCGCGATTTGCAACGTTCGCTTTGTCGCGTCCAGTGTATAGCTGTTGTGGCGCGATGTGACAACTGTAGCGTCCGGTGTAGACACGGTGAGTGAAGCCGAGAGCTATCCCTCATTATATTTTCTGCATTTAGCTTTTGAATGACTAACACCTGCCTGGGTATGTGCAACTTCATCTATGGCTTTTCTCTTCCCTTTCACACACCGATCTTCCATTCTAATTTACGTCCTTTGGCTGATTACCGTATTATTTATTTTCTTTTCCTGCTGATGGCCCGCGCCCCCCGAGGACGGCTCTATATCTTCCAACACAATCACTGTCTTTGCGGTGGTCTTTTGAGCGTAGAGACTTATTCCTCAGCTGCGCAGCATAGACACCATCCCAAGTTGCTCTTCGCAGGAATGAAAGTTTTATTCAACAACCAAGAGAGACTCCCTGAACAGAAAGATACATGTACATTTATACCTTGTAGTTTGAGTAAAATCAATATCACTCAAGTCTTCTTCACTGTAATTGGTTACACTGATCTGGTCATTGGTTTGTCATATGACTTAGTTCTACTGTTTTAAGCACTTTTTGGGCAATAGATTATTTAATCATGCAGACATGGTCTTTTATCTGAACAGCACTTAGACTGCACTTTTCTGAACAAGTCTATATACCCTTTCGACATATTCTAAGGCCATTAAATAAATATTTCCATCACATTCCCCCCTCTGATCATTTTTGCACCATCACATTCTCACGTTCTACTGTGGTAGTCACTTAAAATGAATAAATGATCCTTTATCTTCCTCTACTTACAGTTTCTTTCTAAAATCATCTGACATCATCTTCAGTTCTTTCTTCTTTCCAAGTATCTAAGATATCTCCATCCAACTCAATCACTTGTTCTTTTGTAGTAGGCCTATACTTTCTGGTTGATTGGAAGTAAATCAGCATAGCTATCAGAATTAGTACTGGAGTAGATAATATGATCATCAAACTCAGTTTGAACACTTTGCTGGCTCCACGTTCATCCGGCCGACCCTACACATGTCTCAACAGCTCAATTTTTTAGCACATGAAGTTTCTTGGCTCTGTTATGTGGCATGAAGTTATGTGGCAGCGATACCTGCAAAGACCTGTTGGAGAGAGGGCTTAATCATCACTCTACCTGCAAGTCAACCTCTAAGAATTTCATGTGGGCTGAGGGCTATCTTGATGACTCTCGATGACTATCAGGAGCATTGGGAGGGCTTGAAATCATGCTAATCCTGTAACCAGGAGTGAATGACGCGAGGCGAGCGGATCCATGTGCGAGCTTTTATTAATCAAACAAGACAGAAACAAAGTCGAACAGGCAGGGTTGAGACAGGAGCAGACAGGAGTGTCACAGGCAGTCGAAGAGAATGATCCAAAAAACAAAAGCGATAATCCACAAGGCAGGCGGCTAGACAGACGTAAACGAGAAAACCAGGCGGGAGATCAAAACTAGGAACTAGGAAACCAGAGAAACGATAATCAAAGGGAAAACCCTAACAATACAACAGTTCAACAATCCGTGACGTAAACTGGGGAAGTCCGGGGCTTTATAGGAAGCCTGATTGGTCACGGGGGCTGACGCAATCAGTGCGGTGGAGGATGGGATGCAGTCCGAAGTGCAACGTAAGTCAGAGTGAACACAAATTTGGATATAACTGTTTTGGAAGTAAAGGATTTTGTTGTTTTTGCATCTTTCCATACTCCATATTCACAATTTGCACCCCCCGCCCCTGACCATTGTTTTTTGTCCTGATCAGTAGCTATTTTTGAATTTCAGTTAACGTTGGTTGGAGCTCTGCCAGTGCAGTCAGTGACTGCATTTGCAGAGTGTGCAGTGCATGTGGAACAAACACAGTTAAAGGGTGAAATGTCACCAAGTTTGAACTCACGGAAAAAGTGCTCAAAGGGTTTTGAACAGGTAAACCTAAGCTGCTGTTAGTTGAAATTTTTGCATAGTGTTGGATCCATGGCCTGCAATATCCCGTAACTCCCAGATATTACATAATTTGTAATTTTGTGATGGGTTTCAGAATTTTCTGAACTGCTTCAATTTGTTCAAATCCTACCGCACAACCTTTGTCTGAAATGAGGTGACCAAGGTATCTAACTTCCTGCTGCACTAGCTGTTGTTGTTTTTGTTTTTTTTCAATTTGTGATCATTTTCTGCTAAAAACTACTATCCCAAGTCCAGTTCCCAGTTTTGTTTTTTTTTTTTCCTGGTTACTGAGCCAAAATCCCACATTGGCCACTGAAACATCGTTCTTTCCCACTGAGATGTGGGGCTGGACTGGTGTCTAATGTAAGAGAGCAGACTGAGCAGGTGTTAGTTTAACAGAGAATGCAGAGAATTGCTGGGATACCAACTAGAAAATCAAGATACAAGTTTCCCCCTGGTGGTCCATAAAATCATTCCTCCTCATATACATTGTTCCTATCCTGGCTTATAAACCATAAGGTACAGTGCAGATGAAGTGGTTTTTCTAAATCTGGCAACATTTGTTGACAGGTAGTGTATGGGCCAAAAAAAAAGAGTGAAAGCCCAATTATAAAACCAGTTAGGCATAATTTGCATGTTTCAAAACCAATCAACCAATAGTATGCCAGATAACCCATGTTGTTTGGGTTTTGCCAAAAAAGCTAAATTTGGTCTCTGTAGTGATCGTAGAAAATGTGGCACTTGTGTCCACCAAAAAGAAGGTAAAGAAAGTCCTTCAACTTGAATAGTCATTATTGGTTGTGTCTTTGGTTGACAGATTTTTGCAGTTTGGTTGAGTCTCTCATGCCTTATCCTGTTCATGGTCTCTCACACTTGATGATGAAGATAAAGGGTCGTTAAATGGAAGGAGGAGGAGGTTCATGTGTGAGATGTTGTTTCCTCTCTCCTGGGCAGTCGTTGGCCCAATCATCATAATTGTGACAGTGATCGGCAGTAGTTTTCCACTGATATGATGTCCCTTGATGGCCTCCTGAAAATGGCACACTCTGGCAGTCTTCTCAATGATTGTAACCTCTTCTTCTTTTCCCAGACCATCAACCTCTGCCCTGGCCTTTAACACCTGGTCTGCTGCTGGACCCAACAGTTTGTGTTACCCAGCTAATGCAAGTCAGTCTTACTGCTTTTTGCAAATCAGGGAGGAGTCCATTCACAAAATGGTGTTTTAGTGTGCGTGTGTTGTCAGGACTCTCTGGAGGGCCAGCACTTTCGTCAACAGTTGTTTTTAGGCATGCAGGTTAAGCACTCACCATCACCTCCTTTAGCTGTTTTGTGTTAGGGACTGCTCTGTAGTTAGGACACATAAGCGACATTGCTCATTCTGGCAATCATCCATTTCAAGTGGTCTGCCATCACTCTGCACCTGCATCAGCATTCATTCTCATAGTGTTTGGGTTGAAAACATCATCTTCAGCTCTATGTACCTCAGTCCATTTCAAAGCCAGCTTGTCTGTATGTGGCATCAAAGTTTTCCACTGCTCTGATAAAATGCTCCAGCACTTCTGGGTCTGGAAGTGCAGCAGCCACATTTTGAAGTTCCTCTATGTGCCAAGGTCGTTCACCCAGATGGGCCCTCCGTCTCCAGGAAACTGGATCATTGGCAAGTTACAGGCTTCTTGAATCCCCGGTCTGGGCTTGGATCTTGTTGTTATCTTTCTCCTCGGGGTCCCTGACTGCTACTTTTTGGTCTGAAAGGCAGGGATAAAGTAAACATGCGTTTCAATTTTTTTCTTGTGTGTTGAAGCAAATTTGTTTATCTCTTTCCGCAGCATGACCAGTAGCTCATCAGTCTTTGTGTCAATGTCATCAGGTTTAATCTTTTCCTAATACAGGGCTGGGAAAGAAGAGATCTTCACTTTCTCAGCTGCAGTTGTCTGGGCCACATCTTCCTGTTTCTGTTTTGTGGTTTGCACAGGGTTAAAAGCTGCAGATTCAGTAGATTCAGTTTGGGATTTTTCAACTCTAAGTTGTTTCTGTTGCTCCACATGCTGCACTTTCTCTCTCATTGGTTGAACAGTGTCCAGTCTGTCCACTTCTTCTTTCGCTTCTTCGATGGCAACTGCTCCAACTGCTTTCTGTTTTTTTCTAAAAACTGAAACACTCAGAATACCCCTTTTTCAATTTTGACCACCATTTTATCTAATCAATTAGTTAATTACTCAAAAGAGTTTTTTTTTCCTCCAAGGGTCCCTTCAATTTAGGGATTGAATCTAGTTTACCACAGAAATTCCCTGGCAATTCTTTAAATAAAGGAAAATGATAGATCAGTCACAATATATATCTTTTTTTCTTTTTTTTTAAGTAATGTGAAAGCAAGCAAGCTCTTCTTTGCAAGATGCAGAAAATTAGACACTCACAAATACTCAGATTATTATTTTTTATAAAGAGTAATGTGAGAGCAAGCAAGTTCTTGTTTGTAAGGAGTAGAAAACAGTAGTGATAGTAATGTTACTACTTTTTTAAGTGGCTCAATGTATTCTCTATATTTCTACAAATTTCTGTTCGATTAGGAATATAGTTTCTACACGTAGAGTAAATACTATATATTTATCATTTATACATCGATGTAACAATATCAATGTGTAAAAATGTAATATTCAATTACTATGTTCTTGGCTATGAAATATTTCCTTACTGTATTTAATTATTCCTTACTCTATTTAATATTCATCTATTAATATTTCACGAGTTCACATTTGCATATAATAAACTCAGTAAAGGTTATGCATATTTGGCGGCTGCCCGGGCAGAGGGGTCTGAGCTAGGCATTTTAGCCGAACCCAAAGCACTTGTGATACTACTATAATTAAGAATAAAACTACAAATCAAAAGACAATCAAAAAATATTTACAAAAGTATTTTTATTAAAACATTTCAAAACATTTTAGTATGATGTTTGCTACCCAGAGTACAATACAGTAAATCAACAATTTACAGCCATGAAAGCACTTTAAGTATGCAAGAATAAAAAAAAGGAAACAAACACATGCATTTTGAGGGCTGGTTTGGGAATCAATGTCCTAAGAGAAAAATTAATTTATCTTAAAACTATCTAAAAATTTAACAAAATCTTAAAATTAGCAAAAACAACAACTAGGCAACTAGTCTCATAACCATCATCCCTAAATGCAGGGCATGTGGGTGGTGGCAAACAGGTTCTTAATACTGTGTTGTGACCTGAATGATCCACAGCTGTGTTTTTTTTTTTTTAGTGACAGTTGTTCATGACACCCTTGTTTGTCTTGAACAGTCAAACTGTAGTGAAACTGTTAAACAGCAGGGCTGTTCCTCAAAAAACCTTCTGTAATAGTTGCATGAGTCCGTCAGTTGTCCTCAGTGTGAAAAGATGGATCTCAAAATCATCACTGTTGAAAAGGATTCAAATACACACAAATGCCTGCAAAACCAAGGAATTTGTGGGACTTGAAGGATTTCAGTGGGCAGTTTAACTGTTAAGGATAAACAAGGGACTCACAAACAACTATCACTAAAAAAAACTGCTGTGGATCATTCAGGTCACAACACAGTATTAAGAATCAAGTGTATGAAAACTTTTGAATGTGGCTATTTTTATAAATTCAGCTATTATTTTCTCTTGTGGGCTAAATGTAAATGTTTTTTATTTGAAATATCTTATTCAGGTCAGTACTAAATAAACAATAACATTTTGTCTGATAAGCCCTCTTATTTTGGTAAAATAATTAACAGATTCTGCAAGGTGTAAGTAAACTTTTGACTTTGACTGTAAATAAAAATTTAATTTAAATAATACTTACAAAATGCTGCCTTATGACAGCACTGCCCTTCCCGGGGTGCAAAGACAAGTGGACCACACTGTAGACCTGCAAGAAATCAAATAAATAATGTATTAGCTTACTTGTTGAAGATGTATAAGTCACATAGACTGTTGCTGATACATGTGTGTTGTAAGGGATTTACAGAGGTCAATTTAGCTCATAGTGAATCATTAAAGATTGAACAGAATATCAATGAATCGGCCATGTATATATACAGGTCCTTTTCAAAAAATTAGCATATTGTGATAAAGTTCATTATTTTCTGTAATGTACTGATAAACATTAGACTTTCATATATTTTAGATTCATTACACACAACTGAAGTAGTTTCAAGCCTTTTATTGTTTTAATATTGATGATTTTGGCATACAGCTCATGAAAACCCAAAATTCCTATCTCAAAAAATTAGCATATTTCATCCGACCAATAAAAGAAAAGTGTTTTTAATACAAAAAAAGTCAACCTTCAAATAATTATGTTCAGTTATGCACTCAATACTTGGTCGGGAATCCTTTTGCAGAAATGACTGCTTCAATGCGGCGTGGCATGGAGGCAATCAGCCTGTGGCACTGCTGAGGTGTTATGGAGGCCCAGGATGCTTCGATAGCGGCCTTAAGCTCATCCAGAGTGTTGGGTCTTGCGTCTCTCAACTTTCTCTTCACAATATCCCACAGATTCTCTATGGGGTTCAGGTCAGGAGAGTTGGCAGGCCAATTGAGCACAGTAATACCATGGTCAGTAAACCATTTACCAGTGGTTTTGGCACTGTGAGCAGGTGCCAGGTCGTGCTGAAAAATGAAATCATCTCCATAAAGCTTTTCAGCAGATGGAAGCATGAAGTGCTCCAAAATCTCCTGATAGCTAGCTGCATTGACTGCAGCTGACATGGCACCCCAGACCATCACTGACTGTGGGTACTTGACACTGGACTTCAGGCATTTTGGCATTTCCCTCTCCCCAGTCTTCCTCCAGACTCTGGCACCTTGATTTCCGAATGACATGCAAAATTTGCTTTCATCCGAAAAAAGTACTTTGGACCACTGAGCAACAGGCCAGTGCTGCTTCTCTGTAGCCCAGGTCAGGCGCTTCTGCCGCTGTTTCTGGTTCAAAAGTGGCTTGACCTGGGGAATGCGGCACCTGTAGCCCATTTCCTGCACACGCCTGTACACGGTGGCTCTGGATGTTTCTACTCCAGACTCAGTCCACTGCTTCCGCAGGTCCCCCAAGGTCTGGAATCGGTCCTTCTCCACAATCTTCCTCAGGGTCCGGTCACCTCTTCTCGTTGTGCAGCGTTTTCTGCCACACTTTTTCCTTCCCACAGACTTCCCACTGAGGTGCCTTGATACAGCACTCTGGGAACAGCCTATTCATTCAGAAATTTCTTTCTGTGTCTTACCCTCTTGCTTGAGGGTGTCAATGATGGCCTTCTGGACAGCAGTCAGGTCGGCAGTCTTACCCATGATTGCGGTTTTGAGTAATGAACCAGGCTGGGAGTTTTTAAAAGCCTCAGGAATCTTTTGCAGGTGTTTAGAGTTAATTAGTTGATTCAGATGATTAGGTTAATAGCTCGTTTAGAGAACCTTTTCATGATATGCTAATTTTTTGAGATAGGAATTTTGGGTTTTCATGAGCTGTATGCCAAAATCATCAATATTAAAACAATAAAAGGCTTGAAACTACTTCAGTTGTGTGTAATGAATCTAAAATATATGAAAGTCTAATGTTTATCAGTACATTACAGAAAATAATGAACTTTATCACAATATGCTAATTTTTTGAAAAGGACATATATATATATATATATATATTACACACACACACACACATTTTTTTGGTCACATTTTATTGGCAAATTAAGCTTTATATTTGTTTACTATTAATAACCATAACCATAACCATAATAATAATAATAATAATAATAATAATATAGTTTAAAGATAAATAAAACATTTATTACACTATTTATTAATCTTTGTTAATGTTAGTTAATAAAAAATACAGTTGTTCATTGTTAATTCAAGTTAGTATAAATCTAAGAAATCTATGAATTGTATTAATCATATAAATCTGGGGTGATTAAGTCTAGAGAAAGAGATCTAGGCTCACCTAATCAGAGGAGCAAAAAAGAAGAAGTGAAGAAGAAGTGTTTAGTATGGGGGCACATCTGCATCAACGCATGACTACTTAGGAATAGATTAATGATATGCTATGGTTTTATCAACCCCCAAGGCACAGGCTGTACAGGATATAACAGTTTGGACATAGGTCTCTAGAGACCCAAACATTTGAATAGTTCAGATGCAAAACCAGATAAAAGCCATCTCGGTCAAAAATGAGATAATGATACTGAGTGAATGCTCCTGACACATAGTATACGTCCATCAAACACTTTTCCTTTAAAGTTAAAGATTCAAACATAGATAATCTGAGACCAGAAAGACCACGTATACAGTACACAATGTACATGCTGTCTTGTTAAAAATAGAGTACATAACTCTTAAGAATTAATAATAATTAATATAAATGCAAAAAATAATTCATGAAGCATTTTGTAATTAATTTATAATGCATAACTTCTTATACGAATATGTGAATTTCAAAATCCAAATTCCATCAGACACAATGATACTGACAATAAGTTTCCTTTGTACCATAAGAGAGTCACAGGACTCACATTCACCACTGAACAAACAATGAACAATTCTGCTGTGATGATGATGATAACGAAGAAGAACATTGTGAAGGGTTACTGATGATGACTGGAACAGGCAGACAAGCTGCAAAACATCAGAGAATAAAAAGGATGACAGACATTGAGTGTTTCCATCATCTCAAAATACAAAATGAATATGTAAATAGTTATAGGAATATTCTAGGATGCTACCCTTTATAAAGGTTCTAATTCAGTCCGTAATGTAATGTTTTTGCTCATCAAACCTTCACTTATTTGACCCAAAATACAGTCGAAAAACTGTAGTATTGTAAAATGTGATTACAATTTAGAAAAAATAAAATAAAATTTAAAAAGATTTTCATCATCATTATTCCAGTCTTCAGTGTCACATGATCCTTCAGAAATCATTTTAAAACGGTGATTTGATACTCAGTTATTATCAATGATTAGCATTGGAACCTGTGATACTCTTTTTACTCTTTTCTTTTAAATATTTTCTAACAGTATAAGTCTTTACTATCATTTTGTATCAATGTAACAGATCCTTGTAATTAAATTGTAATTTATTAAACAAAAAAAGAAAGAAAAAAATCACTGACCCCAAAATAGTGTGTATTGTTACAAACAATTTCTATATGAAGTAACGTGTTCTTTTTTTTTGTTTTTTTTAATTTTCATTAATCTCCGTTAATCTCCAAATGAATGTAGAAAGAACATAAAGTCAGTATATTTTAAATATTTAATTACATCTTTTTATTCAATTTTAAACATAAATTCTATCCTGTCCACATTACAGTATAATTGAAAACTATCGATTTTAACATTTGTAGGCTTTACAGGGGTCATCAGATGCAAAGTTCACTTTTACATGTTGTTTGAACATAAAAAATCCATGCAGTGGTTTTTAATTAATCTGTAAAAATAATATCCCCTTTTCAAATTGAGCCAATCTGTCACACTTACAGAGGTCGCTCCCACGATAGTTGATTGACATGAGCATCTTACCTCAGATCCACCCTAAATCCGCTGTAACAGTCCAACCTCCATTGTTTCGATGCAGGGATGTAAGTTAGACAAGAATATCTCAGATTGAGGTGTTGTGTTGTTGGATGTAATAATTAACATAGTGGTCGTCATTTATTCCCGACATCTGAGCTGCTGAAGATGCAGTGGATTATGTTTGTTTGTGAAGGGAATGCGCCTCCCAATCTACATAAATGCGCCTATGTTGCGCAAATCATTCGTGACCCAGCTTCACTTACAGCAGAAGTGAGTATAAGGGTTTTTTTAATGAATCTCTGCAATCACCTTTCCTAAAAAACGTGTTAGTTAGCAGGTTTTGTGGCTAAACGTGGCTAAATGCAGCTAAAGTAAACAATCTCTCAGAGCAACTTCTCACTCCACTGAGAGAAGAGAGGGGCGGGGCAAGCAGAGCTTATTTGCATTTAAAGAAACAGTCCATCAGAATGGGTTGATTTTTGCAGAGCTCATTTTGACAAGTGAAAAAGGGTGTTGTTTTTTACACAACCAGTGAGAATTTTTAACCAAAGTATATTATAGACTTTTTCGAGACAAGACATTTTATTAGACATTTTGCAATGTTTGTTCAGAATACAATAAAAAAAAAAAATTGTTATCTCATTTGTATGGATACCTGCACTTATAGGAATAGAAGGAAATGAAGTGGTGGATCAAATAGTGAAAATAAATAAATAAATAACATTAAAACAGTAATTGTAAACAGTAAATATGAGTAAATTACAAATAAATTAATATTTTAATTAAAAAAAATTAATTAAAAAAAAAAACAAAACAAAAAAAAACATCAAAAGATATGTGGCAAAGTAAGTGGGATAGTGAGAATAAAGGATGACATTTACATAATATTCAAAAAACAGTTGGAAATGAGAGGAGAATTTTTGGGAATAAAGAATGACATTTATATAATATTCAAAAAACAGTTTATAAATGAGAGGAGAATTTTTGGGAATAGAAAGAAAGACAGCATAATATCTCGTCTTAGAATTGGACACTGCACTTAATCAGTCAATCATTATATATAACAGGAAAACATGAGTCTGGACTTTGTGTTAAATGTGATCTTCCTGAAGCAGTTGAACATATTTTATTAAAACGTAAAGGATATGATAACGAAAGATTACAATTTACAGAAGCACTTCATATAGAATTTAATCAGATCTCACTTCAGAAACTGTTAAATAAAGATGCAACTATAGACATGTTTCACATACTATTTAAGTATCTCAAAGATACAGGATTAATAAACAGGATTTAAAGAAATTAATATTGTAGGAGCCAAAATGTTCAATGAAGGTTATGTTTTATTCTCATTTTGACCACTGAGTGGCGCTGTGAGATTTACTGTTATTGAACTGTAGCCTTCCTACTGCGGCGTTTTGACCCGGAAGGGCAAAAGGTTTTTGACCGCAACAGCGCGAAGCTGATGGGATTGTGAAACTTCCCTTGAATGTAAGCCTTTGTTTTGGACATTTTGCGGAGCGAAAAAATGTCTACAATGATGCAACGGAAGAATTGTCTGATCGTTCCTTATGGACAGATTGAACGAGGAAGTAACGTAACATCACAGTAAGAAAGCGCGTCAACCTAATTAATCCGGGATCAATATATATTTTAACTCATTTATTTATTCGTTTGTTTTAAGTTTTCCCGTAACATCAATGCTCTGATCTGATATGCACCTAAAGCTGGTTTGCCAACGCCATAATACGTCAAAGAAGAATCCATTGGGAGGGTTGTGGCTAGACGGGATACAGCTCTGACCGGAAACTAACAATGAAATGAATTGTTCTACTTATTGGATTGTGTTTTTTTTTTTTTTACGTCTACGTCTACGTCTACGTCTACGTCTACACCTACCCCAACCTTAGCCCTTACTATAATACAAAAACCGTAACCCATTGGGTTGGTAAAGGCTAGAAGAGACCGGAAGCGTTAGCTTTAGCTATTTCGCCTTTTCCGAAGGTTATCGTTTTTTTTTTATTGCAGTTTTTAGAACAAAAAAAAAAAACATACAAGGGCAATTACATAATACATAACATAAAAAAAACAACATTAAACAAATAAAAAAAAAAGGAAACAATATAAAATTAAAATTAAAATAAGGAAAGCAGTAACATCACATATCCATAATCAAGTACAAATAGTTATAAATTATTCAAGAAAAAAATATATTTAAGGCTTTAAAGTAATTTACCATTTTTTTTTTTTTTGCTTTAAAACGGAAGTTTACAATGTTTGTGACAAATATAATGTTTGATGTGCGCATGTCCAGGCAGCCAGGGCTGTGGTCCCTTCTAGCCTGCAATAACACCGGGAAATTCCGAGTTTAAAGCAGGGAAAAATTGATGATAATGGAACTCTTTCATTGTACCGGAGCAGTTTGGTTTATACGTGACCTCATGGTGGATCTTTACAATGTCTTCCGCCCGTTTTTGTGTCCATTTAGGCCTATACGCACTGCACTGTAGTCATGTTTGGATTAGACTATTGTTGGAAAACAAAAATCGATGGTCAAAGTGAAACAAATTTTAGAATAAAACCGGATGATATCGCAGTTAAAAAGAGATCAGATCGTCAGCTTTAGCCATTACGCTTTTCCGGAAACTTAAAATTTTGCGACAAATGCTGCGTTCACGCCATATCGTAATTACCGTAATTTCGAAATGACAACATGTGACGTTCTACTCGGAGCTGTTCACGTCCTCGGACTCGGAATTATGCTTTTCTATGGCAACACTATCAACGCCTAAACAGAGCCTACGTTGGTCAGGTGGTACAGCGGTGATGTGGTACAAGGCTGTAGCTCTCAGAAGACCCCAGTTCACAAGTTGTAATTACAAGTTCTACGAGGACGAATGTTTTTTAAGTTGAATCCTGTAATTACGGGAATTTTGATATGGCGTGAACGCAACTGCAAATAACGTTAGATTGATGTACGTGCATGTCCATTAGCCAGAGCTGTGTCCCTTCTAGCTCTTTTGTACTCAATTGGGAGTACCCCAGCCTATTTCAACTCTTTTAAGGCTAAAGAACAATGCCACTTATGATTCAGAATATTTCATTATTTTCCTGGAGGGGGAAAATTGGCGATACGAAGCTCTCTTTAATGTAAATTGAGAGCTGTTTGGTTTTTACATGACGTACCATTGTGAGATCTTACAACTTGCTCACTTCTGTTTATAAACAAGTAATTTAAGATGACATTTCATATCAGTGCATAAACTGATCCAGTTTAGCTGATGCAGGTGAGTCTCTTTATTAAAAGCGCTTGGCAATTTAGTAAAATGAAGGACTAAATGTTGTCTACAGATGCTATTTTACTTGGGAGATTAAGGATTAAAATATAATTATTATAAATAGAAAAACACGTACAGTAATGTCTTTGCATGTAAAATGAGAGAAAAAAGAGAAAATAATTATCTTATTATTATTGTTTTTTTTTTTTTTTTTTTCGTAGGAACTCATCTATGTAGTATTTACTATGTGTATGAAAATCTGTAATTGAAAGTTCAAATATATGTATTGGAAAAGGGGGTGAAAATATGAATACGAGGATGTTGATTTTGTGTTGTGTAAGTTCACTGAGACTTAGTATGTTTGTTTGAGTGAATGTGTAAATCAATGATGTTCATCTGCTCTTTGGTTTCATTAAAGCTGGAGTTTTCCGCCAAAATAAAAGCTCATAGGTTTATTTCTCGCAAGTACTTTAATCTCTGTTGTTCCATAAGCGCCACCTGCTGTGAGATAATGAAGCTCAGCCTGTCTGCTGTTTTTGTTTTATGCAGGTCATAGCGTCATTTCACAAAGCTAAAGTCAGACCATTCTGATTTTACCTTAAATGTTGAAATGATGCAATCAAATTAAAAAAAACTGCTGGTACATGTGTGTAGCATCTTTCTGTGTATTGTGATTAAAATGCAGTGGTTGGTTGTAGTTTCTAATGGCTATTTATGGCTGGCAAATTGTCTCAAGTCACAAGATGTTAGTTGTAGGCCCTGCTTGCAAGTGTAGAAATTAAACAAAAGTATTGTAATTTCCCTACTGTAGAATAAGGTTGAATAATATACCTGTGAAATACTCATTTTCATTTATTTTACTATGCAACTGTTTTACAGTATATGGCTATTACTGTCATAGGAATAAAATATAAAATTATTTGTACTATTATATTCTAATTAGTTTGGCTTCCAAATTCACCAGTGTGAATGTAATTTAGACTGAGCCACTATATCACAACTAAAAAGACGATTGAGTCCACTTTAAACCTCAAGTACAAGTCATTTCACCAGCTTTTTCTTTGTTTAGTTTGCACAAAGTTTGAAGAGCTCCTGTGTTGGAGCTCTTCATTTTGAAAACTCAAAGTGCACCAGATAGATGAATTTAACTTTAAAATGTACAAAATTTCTTGCATGCCCCTAGAGTGACAGAGGTCCATCCATCACAGTCTCATAATATATATTGTTGTTTGTTTCTTCAGGTCTGTCTGGTGTTTATACAGACAGAGTGTCAGTGTCAGTGACAGAGGGAGATTCAGTCACTCTACACACTGAGTTTGAAAGAAAACACCAAGAGAGTATTAAGTGGTATGTCAGCAGCATTCGCATCGCTCAAATCAGTGAAGATCTTGTCTGTACAGATGTTCAGTGTAATGTAGGAACTGAGAGATTCAGAAACAGACTGAAGTTGGATCATCAGACTGGATCTCTGACCATCACAAACATCACAAACACAGACTCTGGGGAATATAAATTAAAAATCATCAGCAGCAGTGAAAAGATCTTCAGTGTTTCCATCACTGGTAAGTCATTTAATGAGTGTTTGAATGCAGTTTAAAATACATGTTTAAAATACAAGATCCTCCAGCAGCTGTTGGTTTGTGTTTCAGATGTTCCTGCTACTGAACCATATGAAATAAAGGAGGGAGAATCTGTCACTTTAGATGCTGGTGTAATAAAACACCCAAATAATGTGATTATGTGGTATTTTAATGAAACTCTCATCACTGAAATTACTGGAAATCAGAGTAAGATCTGTGTAGATGATCAGTGTAATAAGAGATTCAAAGACAGACTGAAACTGGATCATCAGACTGGATCTCTGACCATCACAAATATCAGAATCACAGACTCTGGAGATTATAAACTCAAGATCAACATCAACAGCAGCACATTCAGTATCACCAGAGTGAAGAGATTCAGTGTTTCTATCACTGGTAAGTAACTGAGTCATTCAATGCATTTTCCTTTGAGGAATTAAAAAAAAAATACAATAAAATAAAAATTACAACCCATTATGTGTTGGGTTGTGGACTGTTGGATTTATTATCATTCACTCTCTATTAATAACAACTGTCTGTCTTTAGCTGTTCCAGATTCAGGTTTGCCTGCAGCTGCTGTAGCAGTAGTTGTTGTTGTTGCTGTTCTGCTGGTTGCTGCTGTAGCTGCTGGTGTGGTTTACTGTAACCGCAGGAGCCGTAGAGCAGTACCACAGAATGTAAGTATTACATACATCTGATTTAACAAGATATTATTTATGATTTCAATAAGATGATATGATTTCATTGTAACAACACAGAAGCAGATATTTACTACTGAGACAATGTCAAAACAATCAAAAACACAAAGAACTCCCAAATAAACTAAGTAACAGTTAATATGACAACACAAAGTGCAACGTTTGTCACAGAGCAATTGTCTTATTAAAAAACACCAATACATCAGTTTAAAGAATTCTAGATGTGATATTTAAATAACAATAGTTCAAGTTTATAATAATGATGTCCATTTGATGCAGTTTAAGACGTTGTATTAAAAGAGTAGTTCACTTCAAAAGCAAAGAATTACAGATAATGTACTCACTCCATTGTCATCCAAGATGTTCATGCCTTTCTTTCTGTGGTCGTAAATTAATTTGGAACATTAAAGTCCACTTCCAAAACAAAGATTCACATATAAAGTACTCACCCCCTTGTCATCCCAGATGTTCATGTCTTTTTTTTTCTTCAGACGTAAAGAAATTGTTTTTATTTTTTAGGAAAACATTTCAGGATTTTTTTCCCCATATAGTGGCCTTCTATGGTGCCCCGAGTTTGAACTTCCAAAATGCAGTTTAAATGTGGCTTCAAACAATCCCAAATGAAGTTGTTCCCATCTCATTTTCTCCCTCAACTTCGAAATCCCCCTTTATTGCTGTTTTACCTTTTTTTTTTGTTAAGGGTGTTTGATCTTCTTTATATGTTCACTTTGCAAAGACTGTGTGTGTACTTCTGCAGTGATGTAGAATGATTTTGAAATGATTTTTACAGTTGAGGGAGAAAATACGATTGGAGTTTTTCGACATACCCTAACTGTCTTGAGCCAGAATACACAGAGTTCAGGCAGAGTAAGACAAGACGAGCATTTGAGATTAAAAAGTGTTTAACTTGTATTTTTTTTTTGTTTTTTTTAATTAAAATAACCAATCATTTCACTAGATAAGACCCTTCTTCCTCGATTGGGATTGTTTACAACCGCATTTGGGATAGTTTGAAGCTGTATTGAAACTGCCTTTTTTAAAGTTTAAAATCGGGAACATATAGCAGTCCATTATATGGAGAAAAATCCTGAAATGTTTCCCTCAAAACACAATTTCTTTACAGCTGAAGAAAGAAAGACATGAACATCTAGGATGACAAGGCGGTGAGTACAGTATCTGTACACTTTTGTTCTTGTGTGTCCAGCAGCTGAAGACAATTTCTCAAACACATGAGGGTTCGTTTGGTCACATGTGGTTTGGCACTGTAAGGATGATGATCAGCTGTCCTTCTGTCTTGCTGTAGCTCTGTCTTAGGTGTCTTACATTACAGACGCTGCAGTTTATTGCTCTGTTCACATCTGCAGTTTTCATGCCTCCTGCAGCAGGTTTATGACATCTTCACACAGTTGATCAGAAACGGTTTTTCACAGTCAATAGAAATGTCTCTTTAGTGCCCTAAGTGCACCTGTAAACAGTTACTGTGTTAAGAACTGTGTCACAAATTTATGCAATAATTGTTTTTATTTATTCAGTTTGTGTATTTATTTTTGTTTGTGCAATTAAAACATCAGACCTCCTCATTAATGTAACCCTATTATGAATGTGTTTTCTTATAGGAGGAAGATGATGATAACTCGCCTGATCCAAAAGACATTCTGAGGTAGATGGGGAAAAAGAAAACAACTTTATCAGCTGAGAGCCAGAAGATGCAAGCTTGAATTAACGTGGCCTGGCAGAACTAACACTCTGCTTCTTTATTTTGCTATTGTTTATTTTTTAACCACTAACACTTAAGTCATCCACTTTCCACAGAAAACACTGGTTAACCAACTTTGAATAGCAGATTTTAATATGTTCACTAGAGCTACAGCTTAAACCCATGTGCATTAATTTAAATTATAGCTGCAAACAACATTTATCAGGGGTCAAGTGCCTTTAAAGCAATGGCTTAAAAATAATGTTTCCTTTAGCAAGCATGTAACCGTAAGTGGAAGAACAAAACAGTGTATATCTCATATCTCATTTTCTATTTTATTTTTATATTTTAATCCTTAATCTCCCACATAAATAACATTTGTAGACAACATTTAGGCCTTCATTTTATTAATTTGCCAGACGCTTTTAACCAAAGAGACTCACACTGCATCCTGGCTAAACTGGATCAGTTTATGCACTGATATGAAATGTCATCTTAAGTTACTTGTTTATACCCAGTAACGTTATTTAAAACACACACACACACACACAATTTTTGTCAACGACACTGATTTGATCTCGTTTCAGCTGCGATAGAATCGTTTTTTTATTGTAATAATGTGTTTCACTGACCATCGATTTTTGTTTTCCTAACAATAATCCTAATCCAACCATGACTACAGTGCCCAGTGCATATAGGCCTAAAAGGACACAAAATCTGATGGAACAGAGATTGTCAGATCTCACCATGGTCACATATAAACCAAGCTACATCAAGTACATGCTTCATTATCATCAATAATTCCTTTAGGAAAATAATGAAATGTTCTGAATCATAAGTGGCGTTGTTCTTTAAAGCTAAAAGCTGAAATCATTCTTTATGATACATTTTTCTGGGAGTCTCCTAGTGGGTAAAGGATAGAAAGGACACAGCTCTGGCTACTGGGCATGTGCACATCAATCTAATATTTGTTGTTATTTTTGTCACAAACATTGTAATTTTCTGAAAAAAATCAGAATGGCTAAAGCTAACGCTTCCGGTCTGGCAGTTGTAGAGGAGAATATATATATATATATATAGTGTATAGTGTGTGTATGTATTAATTTAGGTGATCAGCTTGTGATCTACTGTTTTGCGATTGACAGTGAATGCAGTAAACATTGTTTTTGAATGTGCTGTGAGTTTAGCAAGCGTTTGGAAACACAGCTGGCACCTTTTACATTAAGTAATGATTTGCTTGACAGCAGTGATCTTAGAAGCTGAGTTGCTTAGAATGAGGAGTTCTACCATGTGGTATGAATGTTGTGGGGATATGCAGAAAAATGTGAGAAGCACGTGAGAAATGCCAAGGCACCCTCTTGTGCCAGTTTTTTTATTTTATTTTTTATTTTATTTTTTTATATTTAAAAGGCCTCTAGGCCTTTGAAAATAGCCATTTATATATTTTTATATATTTTTCCATGTTATAGTGCAACAAAGTGGCTAGTCACTGTGTCCTTTTTCATGTGACCACAGAATGAGCTACATATGTGTGCTGAGTTTGATGAAAATATCTCATCCTGGTCACAAGTTACAGACATTTTAGTAAAAGTGGCTTCATCCACTTTTAAGTTGTAGTGCCCCTTAGCGACCAAGATTTGAAGTTACACCTTTTTAGATAATTATTGACAACTGGATTCCACAAAATCTTTCTGCATTTTGTTTTTTTTTTTTTTTTTGGTTTTGACTATGCTAAAAATTTTGACTAGTCTACAAAGTGTCTAAATATGTGTGAGACATTGCCCCCCAAAAAAAGGCATGATTGAATCATGTATGTATATGTGTGTGCGTGTGTGTGTATATATATGATTATGTATGAGGATGTCAAAACATGGTTCTGAGGCCCAATGTCTTGCAGAGCTGAACTCCTGGTTCAGGTGTGTGTAATTGGGATTGGAGTGAATTTGGTTTTAGTTTAGCCATTAAGATAAAGCTGTGTTTCAAATTTGAGGTAGATGTTTTAAAAAATGAGGTCAAATCTAAAGATCCATGTTGTGAAAAATAGTACAAATTTAAATTTTGAAGCTTTAAAACCTATTGCCAAAAATTGCATTATTTTATAGATAAATGACCATGTGATTTAAAATTATAAAAAAAAAAAATACTTGAATCTTACATCAATTTCTACGTGTGTATATTTACTACAATGACCCACAGTTTTATTCTCAAGATTCATGTACTTTATCATTGTGCTTTTTTTTCCTGTGTATACAAACCCATATTTATGTTTTGTTTTTTGTTTTTTTGTCATTATGTTTTGTTTAAAATTCATCTATGCATCTGATTAGTAATTTTTATGACTGTTTGCATGTCTTGTCTTTCAATTCTGTTGTGATCGTCAAGTGTGATTGTGTCTTTTTTGTTTTTTTTTTTTAAATTATATTTTGCTGCTGTGTTTGTATTGTAGAATATCAATACATTTTGATGGATATGATTGCCTTTCTTTTAAATGAATCCATTTTCATGATTCTTTCTTTTGGCAGCGTTATTGTTTCTTTGTTGCTTTTTATTGCCTTTCACTTGTGCCCATTTTGTTTTGTTTTCTCTAATTGTACATCATCACTTGTGACCGACACCCTACACATGGGATTTTCTTTCTGAAACAAAACTTCAAAGATCTTTGTATGTGTATGTGATAATCATTATTAAAACATGATTCACCTGCTTTTTGTTTTAACTGATCATGCAATAGCTTTTTTCTTTCCTTCTGCTGACTAATATTTATATGCTTCTGAAAACTGAAATGAATACTAAACTTCTTGGGCCAGTGTTTGTGGTTGCGTTTGAACCGCACACTGAGTAGGTAATTAATTTTAATGTAGTATTTATTTAACAAGCGCTTAAAAAGGTTATGTACCATTTAGCCTAAATGCATGAAGCAAGTATCACTGTGATCCGACATCATCCTACTATGCTGACATTACTCGTGGTGACTTTAAGACATTATAACAACTGCAATAACTTACAAGATAGATGCATAGGCTTTACCTTAACTGTCTGTAAATATCTGACATTGGATTAAATTTGCTCATTTTGTGGTCTTGATGAAACAGATGTTTTTTTTGGTGATTGAAGAATATCCAATATAATTTCTTTGGTTGATTTAAGTTCTTATATTTGAACCTTACTAATGTGA
>VONZ01003136.1:0-27691 GCA_012976165.1 Labeo catla | reverse complement strand
CAGGATTTCTTTCATTTATGCTCACAAGAAACCGTTGACTTCTGGCCACTTTACTACAAAATACTAAACTCATTATTGCTGTTTTTGGCAAAAAAGAGTCTCAATCAAACAGTGATATTTACAGTATGAGAATGTAAAATATTATATACATTGTGTGCATGATGATCTCAAACAATGATCCTGCAGTTAAACAGTACTACACTCAGAAAAAAAGGTACAAAAGCTTTCATGTGCAGTATATTTTCAAAAAGTACATCTGCTTATTATGTATCCCTTATGGGTGAAAATGGGCAAAAAGGTAATGCACCAGTTAGAGCTTGTACCTTTATTTTTTTGAAAGTGTAGTTTTAGTAGTTTTTTATTCTTTCTAAGCAGATTCATTATCCATGTTTATATCCTGTTTTTTTCGGCCAGTGTTATTTAAAGAATAAATGCAATGTATGATTTACAATTCATGACTTGTGTGTGGTTAATCGTTCATTTTATTTGTTTCAGCTTTGATTAGAAACTAACAAAACAGATTTTTTAAATAGCATAACAGGGCCCCTGATCATATGTAAAACAATGATTAAAATTCAGAGTGTGAGATTAAGATCATAATCAAACAGAAAATCTCACCTTGAGTTTCCAATGATAATGGTAGTTCAGACACAAATAGGCTATGTGGACTCAAGATATTCACTCCTGCTCCAGTTTCAGCTCTGTAACGCCACCTGAGGAAATTTTAGTAGAAAAATAAGCATTAGCACATAGGACTATGTGGTTAGTGTGGTGTTGTGGTAGATTTTAGTACCTAGTGTGCTCTTAGTGAGTGGGTGGTTGGTTGTTTACTGGTCCAAAGAGCCCACATGTCTGATATAATATAGACTCTGTCATATTCTGGTCTGTAGATGTGTCCAGGTCCCTCGTTTGATGTGCGCCTGAGTGACTTTTCACCGGATTCATGGTCCAGCAGGTGAAAACCATAAGCCTGGTCATTTTAAATAGCAGCACCCCTCAGCAACAAACAGGAACAGTATGAGTAATCGTTCGTGTCTGGAGCACAGGACGGAAACTGTGCAGTAAACTTGACACACTGATAAATACACCTGCGTTCATCACTAGAAAAACGACAAAAAGATGCCAACTATTGTGGTAGCGGACGCCTACATGATATTGACACAATTTCCATCTATGTTGTTTATGCAACACCAATACTAGCACCCGTTGTGATGCATATTGTGTGTGTTGGTCTGCAGTCATGTTGTTTCCTTTTACATAAAATACATCCTGTATCAAATGCATGTGTATCCACCTAATGATTCTGTATTGTAAACCTAAAAGCTGTCTTACATGTATAGAAACTCACAAAAAGCACATAAACATACCGTCAGAAATTAAACTAATGCATCGCTTGACCACTAGAGGACGAGCGTCGTTTCCACTTCTTCTTCTTCTTCTTTGTTGTTTTAATGGCGGTCGACATCCAACGTTAAGGTGCATTACCGCCACCTACTATACAGGAGTGTGCAATTAAAAAAAAAACAAAAAACTATTTTTAAATCCTGTAAATGAAGCCAGTCATTCTCAGGTAATTTAATAAACTTTCATTGTTATGACCATTAAGTAGGCTGTTTTTAAGAATTTTGTTCCCTAATTTCTTTATTTAATATTTCTCTTTCTGTGATGTACTTTTGGCAGCGACAGTATGTGTTCCACTGATTTCTCCTCCTGACAATGATCACATATGCCAGTGGGATGTTTCCCTGTTAGATATAATGTTTACTATTATCACATTTACTCTCTGAAGTCTAAATAAAATTTCGTATATTTCATATATGCAATCCTGCCCGTTCTTTGATTATATCGATTTTATTCAAATTAATGCTGAACTGGAGAATGAACATATAATTACTTTCTTCATCAACCCTACTGTACATATTGCCAAGTGATCTGTAGTTCTTCTCTTCATTGAAATGTCTGGTACAAAGACACCAAAATCCGTTTTACTGTATCCTGGGGCGGATTAACGCACAGGCATGCTTGTATTGTAGAATGCACGCAGCAACGCCGAGAGTTCGCGCGATCGTTAAATCGAAACCGAAAGTAAAACGCGCCCGCGCATTCAAAAGCGATTTTAATACCCCGCGTTTTGAGAGCTACTCACTGATGCGCGCAAATAGGCTACATATCTAGGCTGCTAAGTATGTAGGTTATAATAGACCGTGTAGTTGTCTATAACTACGTACGGGGGGTGTCATCATGTGAGACAGCAGCCATACACTTATGTTTTATTTTATTTTTTTTTCCCTTTAATTCGAAACATTCCCAAACGCATTAATTATATCATGAAATATCTCGATTCTCACCTTTAAAGGAGAAGTTCACTTCCAGAACCAAAATTTACAGATAATGTATTCACACCCTTATCAGCCAAGATGTTTGTGTCTTTCTTTCTTCAGTCGGTAAGAAATTATGTTTCTTGAGGAAAACATTTTTAGGATTTCCCTCCATATAGTGGACTTAAATGGTGGCCCCCGAGTTTGAACTTCCAAAATGCAGTTTAAATGCAGCTTTAAAGGGCTCTAAACGATCCCAGACGAGGAAGAAGGGTCTTATCTAGCAAAACTTCCAATCATAACACATTCATTGCACAGAAAGAGCAAAGAACATTTATATTATCAAATAACATGTTCACTGACAATCTAGAGTTCAAGCACTCTCAAATCTCCCATTAAAATCACTTAAACTGTTTACACTGTGAATCTTACTTACAGATTTGTACTCACATCTGCACTTTTTTTCATCTGCGCTGTTTTCTGAATTCGCTAGAAAGTGGCATTTTAGCGTTAACTCCTCTGAACGCCTCTGATTGGTCAATGCATTCACAAGCTCAACAGCATTGTGTGTGATGGTTAAAATGCTCAGTGCAGTAAAAACGCGTCTTTCTCTGGCTCAGCGCCAGCCAGCGAACGCAGATTTGAATTTATCAGCTGATGATATAACGCGAATTATCTAATTTGCCGGTCTGATTGTATCAAATATAGAAAACATTGTTTAGCTATTTTTATTTTTATTTTATTTTTTTGTCTTTAGGAAGGTGCTGGGGGGAAATCTGAGGGGGCACGTGCCAATGGGCAGGACGTCTCGCATACAGCAGTCAGCATTTGAAGTGGATCAAAACCTTTCATCAGAGTAGTCCTAAAATTAAAATAATACCCGTTTTTGTCTTAGGAAAACCACTTCAAATGCTGTCTAGCTATGTGATATGTTGAAACTAATTGCATTTTGCTTGTTTTATTAAAATGTAATTTTCGTTATATATATATATATATATATATATATATATATATATATATATATATATATACATATAAAGTAGTATAATTAAGTACTGATTAGCATTTATCATTGTTATTGTAAGGGTTGGAGTGGGCTAGCAATGTAATTTATTCTGGGGTGATCTTAATTTTTAAGTATAATTAGTAATTTTTAAGTAGTAAGTATGCTATGTGGTGTTAATGCACCTGTCTCTCATGCCTTTTTTTGTTTTTATTGCAGCAGAAATTATAATTATATAAAAGATTAGGGAAAGATTTGGTTGTATCTTACGAACAACAAACATAATGAAAAAAAAAGGCCATAAATATCATGGATTTCCTATGTCATAGTTGTAACGGAGTGAGGGAGACAGGAAGCTGGTGGATCCATCTGCATAACTTTATTGTGACGAGACATGGTCAAAAACAGGCAGGGTCAGACATCAGCAAACATGTATGTAAGAGCAAGACAAAAGAGTAATCGGTAAACAGGAGAGGGTCGATCAACGGTGAGCGTAATCCAGGGGGCTAGGCAAAAGTGGTAATCCAATAAAACAGGCTAGATATGAATAAAAAAGCAACAAAGAAACAAGAATGCTGCCAAAAGAAAGAATCATGAAAATGGGTCCTTTTTTACGGAAAGGCAATCATATCCATCAAAATGTGTTGATATTATACAATACAAATACATCAGCAAAATATAATAATTAAAAAAAAAAAAAAGACACACAAATCACACTTGACGATCACAACACAACTGAAAGACAAGACACATGCAAACAATTATAAAAATAACTAATCGGACGGATGAATTTTAAAACATAATGACAAAAAAAAAAAAAAAAAAAACATAAATATGAGTTTGTAAACACAGTATACATAGTATACACAGAAAAAAGGACAATGACAAAGTAAATAAATCTTGAGATTAAAACTGTGGGTCATTGTAAATATACACACACATAGAAATCGATGTAACATTCAAGTAAAATCAACAAATTAAGCAATTTTAAGGTTTAATATATGATTTAACGGAGCCTATATCATATGCAATTTTTTCAACTATATCATTGATAGAAAATACCATTTATAGCCAACACAGGCAGTTTACAAAGGAAATGTATGCATTTTTGTGTGTGTGTTTTTTTTTTTAACAGTTATTGAGGTTGAGCCAATAATCTAGCACCAGATCCCAAAACTGGTATATATACACACACACTTTTGCAGACTAGTCCTAGATTTTTGGCCTAATCAAAAACAAACAGAAAGATTCTGTGGAATCCAACTGTCAATCATGATCTAAAAAGGTGTAATTTCAAATCTTGGTCACTAAGGGGCACTAAAACTTAAGTGGATGGAGCCAGTTTTACTACAATGTCTGCAACTTGTGACCAGTTTGAGATATTTTCATCAAACTCAGCACACATATGTAGCTCATTCTGTGGTCGCATTAAAAATGACACAGTGACTGGGCACAAAAATATAAAAATGGCTATAACTATCCAAAAAAAAAAAAGGGTCATGTGGTGTTTTTGTCCAAGGTGCCAAGACTACCTTTTGATGACTTTTGTGTATCTTGGAAACCACAGCTGCTGTCAGCCAATGTTTTGAGCAGCTGTCAGACAAAGAGGCAGACTGAATTAAATCACACCCCTAGAGGCCTTTGAGAAAAAAAAATAATAATAATAATAATTAAAAAAAAAAAAAAACAACCTGCCACCAGGGGGTGCCTTGGCATTTCTCAGGTGCCTCTCACATGCATTTTTCTGCATATGCCCACAACATTTATACCAAATTAGAACTCATTCTAAGCAACTCAGCCTCTGAAATCACTGCTGTCAAGTTCATCAAATCATTCATCAAATATTGAAGATTATTTCAAAAGCAAAATTTTGTGAATTAGTCCTAGATTACTGGCACAACCTCAATAACTTTTAAAAAGCACTACAACAAATACATTTCCTTTGTAAATGCCTGTGCTGGCTGTAAATGGTCTTTTCTCTCAGTGATGTAAGTGGTTACATGCTTGCTAAAGAAAACATTACTTTTATTTTTCAGCCATTGCTTTAAAGGCACTTGACCCCTGATAAATGCTGAATGCAGCCATCATTTAAATTAATGCACATAGGTTTAAGCTGTAGCTCTATACAGAAAGATTATGTGTAAATTTTAGACAGATGCATTTACATTGTGACTGTGCCCCAAATGCAATCAACAGGAACTGTCTCTGTAAAGATGTGAACCAAATGGTCCAAACATTCAGAATAACAAAGTAACAGCATTTCTCAGGAACTTCTTGTAGACTGCAGGATCGACAGCGGGAGGTCCTGACAGTATCTATTGTTTCTAGCCATTTGTTTTTATGTATAAAGTTCTGACTTACAGACAGTCTTACTTTCCCTATGGGAGAAGCTGTGCAGAAGCTATGGAGAACATTGGAAAAAACTAGGAAGAAGCTTCAGACCCTTACATGGGTTAAGATCTAGAAGATGGTTATGTTACACGACTTTCTTCAATAAACTCTTTTCCCCTGAACTTTGGTCAAACTTACTTATTTTATGTATTAGAGAAATCTAATACATACTGCGAGCCACCCAAACCACTGCTCAGCCAAATACAGCAAAATCTAACAATTCATATAAAAATCTGTTATTCAAAGTTAGTTAACCAGTGTTTTCTGTTGAAAGTGGATGATTTAAGTGTTAGTGGTTAAATAATAAACATTAGCAAAATAAATAAGCAGAGCGTTAGTTCTGTCAGCTCACTTTCAGTCAAGATTGCATCTTCTTGCTCTCAGCTGATAAGGCGGTTTTCTTTTTCACAGTATTTATGGAAGTCCAGTCAGTTCTACCAGTGAGGACTAATAGAACAAGACCAGCACATTCATGCTGTTGTGAGTGAACCGAGTTTAAAGACATCCCATCTACTTCAAACAAATGTCAGGCGAGTTATCATCATCTTCCTCCTGTAAGAAAACACATTCACAAAAGGGTAAAATTAATGAGGAGGTCTGATGTTTTAGTTAAACAAAAATAAACACAAACTCAAAATTTAAAAAAATAAATAAATAAAAAAATACTGCATGCATTTGTGACACAGTTCTTAAGACAGTTTACAGATGCACTTAGGGCACTAAAGAGACATTTCTACTGACACTGAAAAACACCAGTGTGAAGATGCTCTGTGTTTCTGATCAACTGTGTAAAGATGTCATAAACCTGCTGCAGGAGTCATGAGAACTGCAGATGTGAACAGAGCAATAAACTGCAGCGTCTGTAATGTAAGACACCTAAGACAGAGCTACAGCAAGACAGAAGGACAGCTGATCATCATCCTTACAGTGTCAAACCACATGTGACCATATGAACCCTCATGTGTTAGAGAAATTGTCTTCAGCTGCTGGACACACAAGAAACATTTGATATCAACTCTCTTCCCTTAAAGGTCCACTGAAGTGCCTTGAAACACTCAGCGTTATTCTGTGTGGTGACAATTTCAACTGAAACAGGAAAATGGGGTGGGACATATCAATAAGTCTCGCCCCCTTTTTAAAATGACCAGTTTCATTTATATTTGCTTGACCACTCGGTAAAGATTTGACAGCTTATGACAGCCACTACAAGATTACCCTCTAGAATCAATATCAAACTCTTACTAAAACAAAACAGTGATCATAATCATGCTGTGGCTATGTAGTTTTGAGTGTTTAATATATGCCGAATAGCACATATCATCCGCTCCCTGCGATTGCGTCTCTGGACCTGAGCCAAAGTCCAGAGTAGACTGTGCATGCTGCTGCGGTTTGCCTGACACAACACGAAACCAGACCTTATTTGCCCCAATGAAAGTATATTTACACCGTCTGAACTGTTTCCTATCGCCTACATTGAGCACTACATGCCATTCACAGTACAGCAAATATTAACACTGTGAACAAGTGACTGATCTCAGCTGCAGCTTCAACATCTATTTACAGTGTAGGGGGCGGGACGTTTCGGATTCTAGACCGCATTTGATTGGACAAAAAGTTTGATGAGATGCTGAAATGCCGCGTGATGTCATCAAAATCATTGATCCATATTGGCGGAGTTGAGAGACTGTAAGTTTTGAATGTTTATATCTTGTAAACGCGAATTTTGTCATTGTTTTGGAGCACACTACCTTACAGATAACCGTAAGGCTAACATATTTATACTAAAAGCCAAAAAATACTTTAATTTTGATTTCATGGGGACTTTAATGGAGAAGTCCATTTCAAGAGCAAAAAAGTTACAGATAATGTACTGACCCCCTTGTCATCCAAGATGTTTGTGTCTGTCTTTCTTCAGCCGTAAAAAATTATGTTTTTTTGAGGAAAACATTTCAGGATTTTTCTCCATATAAATGGACTGATATGGTGCCCAGAGTTTAAACTTCCAAAATGCAGTTTAAATGCGGCTTCAGACGATCCCAAATGCAGTTGTAAATCAATGAAGATGGGTCTTATCTACCGAAGCAATCGGTTATTTTCATTGAATATGAAGAAAAAAAATCCTGAAATGTTTTCCTCAAAAAACAATTTCTTTACGACTGAAGAAAGAAAGACATGAACATCTTGAAAGACAAGGGGGTGAGTACATTATCTGTCAATTTTTTGTTGTGGAAGTGGACTTCTCCTTTAATGTTCAAAATTTATTTCTAAACCTACAAATATCATCCTACATTGATTTGCGGAAGTGGACGCAAAAAAAAAAAAAACGCCAACGTAGATCAATTTTAAAGTTGGAGGAGAAAATGAAATGGGAGTTTTTCAACATACCCTAACTGTATTGATCCGGATTACACAGAGTACGTATGCACATGGCAGAGCTAGACAGGACAAGCATTTGAGGTTAAAAAGTATATACATTTTCATAGAAGTCCACTATATGGAGATAATTCCCGAAATATTTTCGGGAAAGAAAAGCATGCACATCTTGGATGACAATGGGGTGAGTACATTATCTGTAATTTTTTTGCTCTGGAAGTGAACTACTCTTTTAATACAATGTCTTACACTGCATCAAATGGACATCTTCATCATTATAAACTTGAACTATTGTTATTTAAATATCACATCTAGAATTCTTTGAACTAATCTATTGGTGTTTTCTAATAAGACAATTGCTCTGTGACAAAAGTTGCACTTTGTGTTGTCATATTAACTGTTATTTACTTTATTTGGGAGTTCTTTGTGTTTTTGATTTTGTCTCAGTAGTACTGTCTCAGTAGTAAATATCTGCTTCTGTGTTGTTACAATGTGTCTTGAAATCATGTCATCTTATTGAAATCTTAAAATGATATCTTGATAAATCAGCTGTATGTAATACTTACAATCTGTTATAATACTGTACGGCTCCTGCGGTTACAGTAAACCACAACAACAGCTACAGCAGCAACCAGCAGAACAGCAACAACAACTACTCCTGCTACAGCAGCTGCAGGCAAACCTGAATCTGGAACAGCTAAAGAAAGACAGTCATTATTACTACAGAGTGAATAATAATAAATCCAACATTTGACAATATCTTCAAATTATATTTACTGCTCGGGGTGTGTTCATAGTGTGTGTGTGCACATTTGGATGGGTTAAATGCAAAGCACAAATTTCAAATATGGTACACCATACATGGCCACACACCTTCACTTTCTACTTTAGTCAACAGTTGTGTGATACTGGTTTAACTGATAAATGGCACATTCTGTATTTTCTTCGAGCAACCACAGTCAAAACAACATCACAGCATGTTTAGCTCAACGGGAAGCAGCATGGCTCACAGGTAAACTAGCTGAAATTATTCGTTATTACTTTAAACAGTCCACAAACCAACACATAATGGGTTGTAATTTTTTTTTTTTTTTTTAATTCCTCAAAGGAAAATGCATTGAATGACTCAGTTGCTCACCAGCAGTGGCGGCTACTGGTCTGTCAAATAGGGGAAGCTCATTTTCGGCCTACATCGTAAAATTGTCTATTTATTTATTCACAAGAATGTGCCTTATTGTCATAAGTCACAATGCAAACAATCGTAAAAAAAAAAGCTTTAGTTTTATTATGCAAAATATGATGTATTTTTTCTTTTAGTCAGATGCTACTATATAGTATAAATATTTTGCAATTTAAATAAGGTTATTATGGAGATTTATTTATTTATTTATTTCTAAAGTATTTTAATAGAAATATAAGGTTTCATTATGTTATGTTAAAATTTTTCAAGATTACTATATATATATATATATTTATATTAATTTATAGTCATCCTCCATGTTAATATTTAATGTAGTAATCTATATATATATATTGATTACTACATTAAATATTAACATGAATGAATGAATGAACGATCTAAAAAAAATATTAAACTCTGTAAAAGTGAAACAAGGAATGTGGTGTATAATTGTGTGAAATGTATGATGAAAATCAAGCAATTTCGCCAAGCAAATATAAAGAAATAGGTTGCAGCAGTTTTATTTCGACTGAACTTGAGAAATCCACGATGGGACTGAGCGCGAATAGCTTCAGCGATTCCTTATAGTACAAAATCGCTGTCAGTCAAAAGGAGATGCAATCTTTCGACAGACCCTCCAATCATCATGCAGAAGCTCGGAGTCCAGGCCAGCCCACTCCTCATTTGCTCCTCATTCACCCCCAGAGACGCTGAGCGTCCGTGGGCGGGACATAATCGCAGCGTTTATCCAATGACCGTCTAGTTTCAAAGCACTGAAAAAAAACGTTCAAAGCAGCCCCATTGAAGTCAATGGACGCTGGGCTTCAACGGGGAAATGCACTGTGACGCTACGGGAATGTATGAGAAGAAAATCAAGTCAGCCGACCTGCTATATCTAACTGATTCTGAACGAACTCGTCTTTGAGATGAACGTTTTCTAACGCATTTTAGTCAATAAAATGTTAATACAATAGTACATAATTTGACCATTAATTTTGTGACATTATAGGGGAAGCTGAGCTTCCCTTGCAGTCTTAAAGAAATCGCCACTGCTTACCAGTGATAGAAACGCTGAATCTCTTCACTCTGGTGATACTGAATGTGCTGCTGCTGATGATGTTGATCTTGAGTTTATAATCTCCAGAGTCTGTGATTCTGATGTTTGTGATGATCAGAGATCCAGTCTGATGATCCAGTTTCAGTCTGTCTCTGAATCTCTTACTACACTGATCATCTGTACAGATCTTACTCTGATCTCCAGTGATTTCAGCAATAAGAGTGTCAATAAAATACCACGTTATCACGTCATTTGGTTGTTTTCTTACACCAGCATCTAAAGTGACAGATTCTCCCTCCTTTATTTCATATAGTTCAGTAGCAGGAACATCTGAAACACAAACCAACAGCTGCTGGAGGATCTTGCATTTTAAACATGTATTTTAAACTGCATTCAAGCACTCATTAAATAACTTACCAGTGATGTAAATACTAAATATCTTTGCGCTGTTACTGCTGCTAAAGATTTTTAATGTATATTCCCCAGAGTCTGTGTTTTTAATGTTTGTGATGGTCAGAGATCCAGTCTGATGATCCAATTTCAGTCTGTCTCTGAATCTGTCATTATCTTCATTACACTGAACATCTGTACAGATATAACTGAGATCTCCACTGATTTGAGCGATGCGAACGCTGCTGAGATACCACTTAATATCCTCTTGGTGTTTTCTTTCAACCTCAGTGTGTAGAGTGACTGAATCTCCCTCCGACACTGACACTGACACTCTGTCTGTATAAACACCAGACACACCTGAAGAAACAAACAAACTATTTTTACATATAGACTTATAATGTCATGGATGCAAACAAACAGCAGATGAACATCATTGATTTCACATGAACTTATCAGACAAACATATGCAAGTCTCATGAATGATCTTATACAACACAAAATCTACTTCCTCATATTCATATTTTCACCCCCTTTCTCGATTTTAACATTCAATTAATCACACATTTTCATTGACTCATTCTAAATATTACATAGTCGACTAGTACCCACAAAAATACACAAGATAATTATTTTATACCGCATAAAGACATTACTGTGCAGCGTTTTATTTTATATTTTTTAGTCGTAAGTCTCCCACAGAAAATAGCGCGTAGGCAACATTTAGGCCTCCATTTTATTAATTTGCCATTTTTAACCAAAGAGGCTCATTACATCCAAGCTACACTGGATCGGTTTATGCACTTATAGGAAATGTCTGCTTTTACTTAAGTTACTTGTGTATACACAGTAAAGTGATCTATTGAAAAAGGACACAATTTTCGCGCAAACGAAACAGATCCAATCTCGTTTCAACTGCGATAGCAACGTTTTTTATTGTTAAAATGTATTTGACTGACCATCGATTTCTATGAACAGTGTTACACTTTGTTACGTATAGTCAAGACACTGGCGGTGTTCTGACAATTTGTGCTACCCTGTCAGATTTTGCTACCTCCCATTAAAACAGATGGTAGCATAATTCGACAGCGAAAAATGCTACCTATCAGATTTTGCTTCCAGCATGATATTAATATTGTGTGAGGCTTTATTAACGTGTACACCTACCCCAACCCTAAACATAACATTACAGTATGGAAAAAACAGTGTTGGTAGCACAATCTGACAGGTAGCATTATTTGTTAAAACACCGGAAAAGAAACTAAGATCTCACCATGGTCGAGTAAAAACCAAACCACTGCAAGTACATTAAAGAAAAGCTTCATTATCACAGCTTTCCCCCTCAGAAAAACCAATGAAAATTCTGAATCATAAGTGGTGTTGTACTTTAACGGCGAAAAAGTGAAAGTAAACTGGGAGTCTCACAATGGGACAACGTTACATCCATGTAATGACCACAGCTACTGAGCATGCGCACATCAAACTAACGTTATTTTTGTCACAGTGTGCAACAATAATACTGTTTTTGTATCATAGTAAGGACTAAGTTTATGGTTGGAGTAGGTGTGCACGTTAATAAAACACAATCTAATAGGTAGAACAATTAATTTCATTGTTAGCTTCCGGTCAGAGCTGTATCCACTCCAGCCACAACCCACAGATCCGGAAGTGAGGCCGGAGCTTACGTTCATAACAGAGCAGCGCCACTTACGTTTTGGAGTGGAATTTGCTTTTATTTTGACAAGAAGCATACCTTATTTATGTGTATGCGTATTATACACAAACATTTTAAAACATTAGTCTCAATCCGAGTCCCTAGCCATCTTTAAGTATCGGCTAAAACACAACTCTTCCATCTTTAACCCTCAAACTGTAGCATTCTTTATTCTAATTCTATTCTTATTAATAATTAACTGAGACTTGTCATAGCATTTACATTGTCCTCATTAGTATGTTGGATAAAAACATCTGCTCAATGACTGCTCAATGAGTGTAAATTTAATTACTTTGAGCATTTTATATTAAATAAACTTTAATCACAAGATTCAAAATAAATGTTTACTGAGGGCCTTTTTCTTGTCCTCTTCCTCCATTATAAGGAAAAGAGGCTCTTCCACTGGCCCCCTAAACAGATGTCTGCTAGAATGGAGTCAATTCACTGTGGCATATGTCAGATTACTGGGAGCTCCTTCATGGCAGAATATTAACACAAAATGTAACTTTTATATTTCTTAAAAATGTATTATATGTTAAGATGGATAGTTTGATTAGCTTGGTTAATTGAAAATTGATCAGAAGGGGTGCAAATGTAATAGTGGGCTAGAGGAAATGTCCAGTGTCTACCTTTCAGAGAAAACCCCAAAGTTCTCCAGAGGAATAAGAGTCCACAATCTTCCTATGTTTGGAATGTCACACTGAAAGACAAAAACAGAGAGAAATCTTGAAATATCAACTGCTACAACATTATTTTGCTATTTTTCAATACTTTGCTGAAGCACTTTTGGCACCAATTACAACCTCAAGTCTTTTTGAGTATAATGCTACAAGCTTGGCACACCTATTTTAGGCAGTTTCTCCCATTTCTCTTTGCAGTACCTTTCAATCTCCATCAGGTTGGATGGGGAGCGTCAGTACATAGCCATTTTCATATCTCTCCAGAGGTGTTCAATCGGGTTAAAGTCTGGGCTCTGGCTGGGGACTCAAGGACATTCACAGAGTTGTCCCGTAGCCACTCCTTTGTTTTCTTGCCTGTGTGCTTAGGGTCGTTGTTCTGTTAGAAGATGAACCATCACCCCAGGATGTCTCTGTACATTGCTGCATTCATCTTTCTCTGAATCCTGACTAGTCTTCCAGTTCCAGCCACTGAAAAACATCCCCACAGCACGATACTGTCACCACCATGCATTCAGGCCAAAGTGTTCAAACTCGGTTTCATCAGACCAGAGAATTTTGTTTCTCATGGTCTGGGAGTCCTTCAGGTGCCTTTTGGCAAACTCCAAGTGGGCTGTCATGTGCCTTTTACTAAGGAGTGGCTTCAGTCTGGCCTCTCTACCATACAGGCCTGATTGGTCTTCTGGAAGGTTCTCCTCTCTCCACAGAGAAATGCTGGATCTCTTTGGCCATCGGGTTCTTGTTCGTCTCTCTGACTAAGGTCCTTCTCCCCGATCACTCAGTTTGGCTGGGCGGCCCGCTCTAGGAAGAGTCCTGGTGGTTCCAAACTTCTTCCATTTACAGATGATGGAGGCCACTGTGCTCAATGGGACCTTCAATGCTGCAGAAATTGTTCTGTACCCTTTTGCCAGGTCTGTGCCTCAATACAATCCTGTCTCTGAGGTCTACAGACATTTTCTTGGATTTCATGGCTTGGTTTGTGCTCTGACATGCACTGGTAACTGTGGGACCTTATATAGACAGGTGTGTGCCTTTCCAAATCATGTCGTCAACTGAATTTACCACAGGTGGACTCCAATCAAGTTGTAGAAACATCTCAAGGATGATCA
This sequence comes from Labeo catla, assembly GCA_012976165.1. Lineage (NCBI taxonomy): Eukaryota > Metazoa > Chordata > Actinopteri > Cypriniformes > Cyprinidae > Labeo > Labeo catla. The sequence goes on along the minus strand of VONZ01003136.1, from coordinate 13,479 downwards.
GTGGAAACAGCATCCACCTGAGCTCAATTTTGATGTGACATGTGATGTGTGTGTATATATATATATATATATATAATCCATTTTGGAATAAGGCTTGTTCGAAGAGAGATCCATGAACTGAACTAACAAGCTGATGCTCTTAATCAGGTGTGTTAAATAAGAGAGACATGCAAAATGTGCAGAGCAGGGGGCGCCCCAGAACCGGAATTGAAAACCACTGCAGTATTTTATTTAACTGTAAAGCTGACATGAACAAAAATTTTTCACCTGTAAGTTTATCTAGGTCAAACCACATCTCTGAAAAAAAAAATAAGAACAACCACAGCAGGTTTCTTTTTACTCAAAAGATGAGCTGCAAGAGTGAGATGGAAGATAGTATTAACTTTTTGCTTCATTTTTACCATACATAGTAACACAGTAAAGCAACTACTTTTGACAAATGCTCAGTATTAAATAATAATAATAAAAAAAATGCTCTCTACTTTTAAGTCTTACTAAGTGCTAGAAGAGTGCTTAAATCATTTGTAAAGTGTCTGTAAAGAGCCCACAAGGAGGGTTAAAATGTCATGGGAGGTTTCACACCAACTCAAGTGCTTTCTGCAGATAGTTTCATAAGATAAGACTTTTCAAACAATGTTTCATGTGTTTGCTTTATGTTTGTGCTGGTGGCATCTGACTGGTAAGTCGTGTGTGTGTGTGTGTGTGTGTGTGTATGAGGAGCTCTTTTCCAAAACGCTACAAATCCATTTTGATTAATTTGAGTAAAAATGTGTTTTCTTTACCAAGAAAGTGGCAAGATGAAAACCACTATTTTCTGTTTTAAACTTTCACATAGCATCTTTAATTTATTATAACATAAAAAAATTCAAGTCTAGATTTTGATTTTTCAAAGATTTATTATAAAAACTGATTATTTTTTCCCAAAATGCAATAAATCCATTAGGGGTCTACTCTTACTTTTCTTTTTAGAGAAAGTATAAGTGATGGAAAGAGATGGCATAAGTGCAATCAAATTCATAAACTCTTGTTGAGAATAATGTTTTAAATATACAATTTTGAACATAGAAATATTAAATGATTTTAATAACTAAAAAGAAGATAAAAATGAAATACTGCCAGTAGGTGGCGGTAAGTCACTCATTTAATTTCTGAATCATTCATTTGATTCCTTCGAACGGCTGATTAATTCAGGAATAAAGCAAGTGACTCTTTTTATGAATGGGTAATTGATTCATTGACTCACTAGAAAAGGCACGTTCATTCGTAAACGAAACACCGCTGTGTTTTGAATGGAGTCAGTTAAGCTCTTTGTTTCAAAACTATTTTGAAGATGAAATAGAGCAAAATCAGGCAATAGTGTTATAGTCAGACAATGTAAGTCACTCTTAATATTAACTTCTTGTTGTATTAAATCAATATCTCATTTACAAACTCCCTTAAAATCATTAAAAGCTGTCTTAGTTCATCTTAGTTCATCACGATCTCACAAAATTATAATCAACAAATAGCATAGTTTATTTTATTTGAGATCAACTACAAACTTTTTTATTTTAAAAAGTTTAGTGTTGAAATGTAAGTCAATAACACTAGGCTGAAGCCAGAGCTAATGGGGTAAGTCTTTCCGCGACGAGACCCCGCCCCATTTTGGAGGTTCTGCCCATTTTTGGAGTTCCCGCCCCATTTTGGAGATCTCCGGTCTGCAGTTTTATGGAGGTGCTGGGTGTATTCAAAGCGCCGCCTTTACGGTTTACAATCCGTGAAATGTGTGAAATGTGTGAAATGTGTGAAATGCTGTGATTGGTTGAGCGGATGTATCGCAAAAAAAGAGAAAAGAGAGACGCGTTTGTCGCGGTTTGGAAAAAAGGGGAGAAAACATGACAGAATAACACGGCGGATATCGCATTTTTTGTAAAATTAAAAACAGCCTTTTCAATAACGACTAGATACAATACTGATTTTGGCAGGAACTCGGTTTTGTAAAAAAAAATGGCGTTTATCGCGTTATGGAAAAGAGCTCTTCATATATATGTATTTATATATACAAAAGCTTATAAATAATACAGAATGAGATTTTTTGAGAAAGTAAAAATACAGAAAGTTTTCTGTAAGGGTTAGGTTTAGGGGTAGGGTTAGGGTAAGGGGATAGAAAATACAGTGTGGAGAGTATAAAAACCATTGCGCCTATGGAGAGTCCCCACAAAGATAATGAACCAGACTGTGTGTGTGTGTGTGTCTTATTAGTAATATAAAATGTTTAATTATTTAAATGACTTTGTAAAAGATAAAACTCTCTGAAGCTTTAATCAGTGTAAAATCTGTTCATCAGGTGTGTTTGGTGAATTAGTGTATGTGATGGAGGGAGATTATGTCACTCTTAACACTGATGTTACTGAAATACATGAAGGTGATGACACTCTGTGGAAGTATGGAGCCGAAAAATCTGTCATAGCTAAAATTAAAAAAAGAAGAAAATCTTCTCCACATGAGATTCATGATGAGAGGTTCAGAGACAGACTGAAGCTGGACAATCAAACTGGAGCGAATCTGACATCGAAAACATTAAGTGTTTCTGTCTATGGTGAGTAGAGATGCATTTGTCCTGTCCTCCAAATATTCTTGTATTATTAAAGGAATATCCAGCAACTTGAGATCAATCAATAGCATCTGTGGCATGATGCTGATTACCAAAAAGATTTTTCCTTTTAGTTGTTTATGGTGAAAGACTTAATGCTTTCAGTTATACACAGTGCTGACTGGCTATAATTTAATTTTATAAAAAAATAATAAACAGATGCAATTAAACAAATATTTAAGATATACTGTATTTATTAGCAATTAACTGAGATTAAGGAAAAGTAAAAAAAAAAAAAATACTTCATTACTTCATATAGAAATTGTTTGTAAAACACACTACTGATTTTTATTCTTTCATTTTATTTTTACTTTAATTAGCAAGTATCTGTTACATTGACAAAAAGTGATAGTAACGCCTTATACTGTTAGAAAATATTTCTATTTTGAATAAATGTTGTTCTTTTAAACTTTAAAAAGAACAACTGAGTTTGTTACATTACAAACTGGTAGAACCTTTTTAAAGGGTAGCATCTTAAAACATTCCTATAACTATTTACATATTCAAATGTGTATTCATTTTGTATTTTGAGATGATGGAAACACTCTGACCGTCATCGTTTTTATTCTCTAATGTTTTGCAACTCGTCTGCCAGTAACCTTTCACAGTGTTCACCATCACACCAGAACTGTTCATTGTTATGTTCAGTGGTGAATGTGAGTGATGTGACTCTCTCCTGGTACAAAGGAAACAGTTTATTGTCCAGCATCAGTGTGTCTGATCTCAGTATCAGTCTTTCTCTACCTCTGGAGGTGGAATATCAGGATAAAAACACCTACAGCTGTGTGATCAACAATCCCATCAGAAACCAGACCACACATCTGGACATCAGCAAACTCTGTCACACATGTTCAGGTACAGCAGCAATAATATTAATGTTAATTCATTGAGCTGATCTCAGCCTTTTGTCGTAGATCAAACTGATTCATCACTTACATTAATTAGTGTCTCTTTTTCACTCTCCTTCATTTCCCCCAGACTCTGTATCTCTGATAGTCCTTATCTCTGCTGATGCTTCGGCTAGATCTCTGTTGATTATAATTGCAGTCGTGATCTGCTGCATGTGCAGGAAATGTAAAAAAAAGCAGGTCAGGTTTTAAAACAAATTAACACAAAAATTTCTAAATATTCACCTATTGTATGCCACACATTTTGATAGAAGATTGAAAACTTTGTTTCAACATGTATGTGATTATTGTTGATGCAGTCCAGACCCAGGAGAAAAACAGAACCAAGATAAGAAAAGAAAAGAAAAAAAAGAAAAATGATTCAGAAGCTTCAGAACAAAGATTTTAAGATACTTAAACTAAGTGTATGTGCTATTTCAATTAAATTTCCCACCTTTCCCCGCATATATTCTTGGCCATTTATCCAATATATATTCATTCCGGCAATTGAACGAGACAACCTGGGATTCCCAGGCTGGGAATGAGATGTTTGCTCGTGGATCTGATGTAAAGACCTGCGCTCCCGTGGGACCCGACGCAACAGAGTGCAGCGCATACAAAACTTGATGGGCGAGTGCAGGTGTGGGGGGGTAGAGACTTGTGTGCGGGATGCGGAAGAATAAAATGATTCTCAGGACTCCCACAAAATAGAAATATCTAAACATAAAATATCTAAAAACATATAAATTGTTATTCATCTATTGCACATAGGCAACAAGAACAACTAATAAAACATAAAAAAAGATTAACAGGCACAAGAGTTTCCATTTAAAACACATGTTTGCAGCGTGAGCAATGTAGCCATCTGTTGATTTCTGGAATGCACAGTGGGGGCTTGTGGGTTTTAAAATAGATGAGGCACACTAATTGTATTTGTCTAGGGATCCTTGCTGATTGTTATTATTTGCTTAGCCACTTTAAAATGGCTTTTTGGTTGCTTTTAGTCAAAAAACGAAAAGAAAATGACACACATACTGCAAGATAATATAATTTCACTTACCTGCCCTATCACTTGAAGCAAACATTTCATCCCTTCTTAAAAGTCTGTGTTAAAAGAAAGCTGCCTGTTGTGCCATTTAATTAAGCCGACTGCTGTAGCCTACAGTGGGGCAAAAAAGTATTTAGTCAGCCACCAATTGTGCAAGTTCTCCCACTTAAAAAGATGAGAGAGGCCTGTAATTTTCATCATAGGTATACCTCAACTATGAGAGACAAAATGAGAAAAAAAATCCAGAAAATCACATTGTCTGATTTTTAAAGAATTTATTTGCAAATTATGGTGGAAAATAAGTATTTGGTCAATAACAAAAGTTCATCTCAATACTTTGTTATATACCCTTTGTTGGCAATGACAGAGGTCAAATGTTTTCTGTAAGTCATCACAAGGTTTTCACACACTGTTGCTGGTATTTTGGCCCATTCCTACATGCAGATCTCCTCTAGAGCAGTGATGTTTTGGGGCTGTCGCTGGGCAACACGGACTTTCAACTCCCTCCAAAGATTTTCTATGGGGTTGAGATCTGGAGACTGGCTAGGCCACTCCAGGACCTTGAAATGCTTCTTACGAAGCCACTCCTTTGTTACCCGGGCGGTGTGTTTGGAATCATTGTCATGCTGAAAGACCCAGCCACGTTTCATCTTCAATGCCCTTGCTGATAGGAGGTTTTCACTAAAAATCTGACGATACATGGCCCCATTCCTTCTTTCCTTTACATGGATCAGTCGTCCTGGTCCCTTTGCAGAAAAACAGCCCCAAAGCATGATGTTTCCACCCCCATGCTTCACAGTAGGTATGGTGTTCTTTGGATGCAACTCAGCATTCTTTCTCCTCCAAACACAATGAGTAGAGTTTTTACCAAAAAGTTCTATTTTGGTTTCATCTGACCATATGACATTCTCCCAATCCTCTTCTGGATCATCCAAATGCTCTCTAGCAAACTTCAGACGGGCCTGGACATGTACTGGCTTAAGCAGGGGGACACGTCTGGCACTGCAGGATTTGAGTCCCTGCGGCGTAGTGTGTTACTGATGGTAGCCTTTGTTACTTTGGTCCCAGCTCTCTGCAGGTCATTCACTAGGTCCCCCCGTGTGGTTCTGGGATTTTTGCTCACCGTTCTTGTGATCATTTTGACCCTACGGGGTGAGATCTTGCGTGGCGCCCCAGATCGAGGGAGATTATCAGTGGTCTTGTATGTCTTCCATTTTCTAATAATTGCTCCCACAGTTGATTTCTTCACACCAAGCTGCTTACCTATTGCAGATTCAGTCTTCCCAGCCTGGTGCAGGTGTACAATTTTGTTTCTGGTGTCCTTTGACAGCTCTCTGGTCTTGGCTATAGTGGAGTTTGGAGTGTGACTGTTTGAGGTTGTGGACAGGTGTCTTTTATACTGATAATGAGTTCAAACAGGTGCCATTAATACAGGTAACGAGTGGAGGACAGAGGAGCCTCTTACAGAAGAAGTTACAGGTCTTTGAGAGCCAGAAATCTTGCTTGTTTGTAGGTGACCAAATACTTATTTTCCACCATAATTTGCAAATAAATTCTTTAAAAATCAGACAATGTGATTTTCTGGATTTTTTTTTCTTCTCATTTTGTCTCTCATAGTTGGGGTATACCTATGATGAAAATTACAGGCCTCTGTCATCTTTTTAAGTGGGTGAACTTGCACAATTGGTGGCTGACTAAATACTTTTTTGCCCCACTGTATATCCAGCTTAGACGTGTTCTCCCTTTATTATAGTTCAAACTACTATCAGGTAATTTACCTCTCTATGATGACTGGTTAAAATACCAGAAGTGGGGCTAGCCTCCACTACGAGGTTTGTTGTTTTAACACTCCTCAGCGCTGAAAGTGAACACTCCATGGTGATTGGCCCTTTTGTTTTTTTTTGTTTTTTTTTACCCCAGCTGAGCTCTCCCCCTGCCTCCCCCTTCCCTGCTGTATCACTTAGCGGTTGTAATTAAATCAGCGCTTTTGGCACATTCGCGATAGAAAAGCGGCGCTGTCCAAATTCAGTAATATGTTATGGTATTACAGCTAACAAAAATACTCATTCTGAGACATTAACCGAAATGAAGTGTGAATTTTATTAACATTAAATCGTCCTCCTCTCATTTTCTCAAAATTTTGGCGAAGCTGTGCCTCACCCGACGAGCCGCCACTTGGAATGCATTAGCAAATCAGACGTGTTTAGTTAGAGTCCACTCACCGCTAAAAAAGTTGCACAGTGCTGCATGTTAAGTGCTCACGAATCCTCTCATTACAACACACTAAGTGCAGACATGAAAGATTCATTGTGCATATATTCATTGCGTTATAAGAGCATTATGGGATCGCGATAAAACTGAGATGAGAAGCTTTGAGGCGCTGTTTTCTCGCATTCTGTAATGCATGCACGCAGCAGCTGATGCCTGCTTTTCTGTTAAGAATAGCAGTGGTTTGTAAATGTTAATGCTTAGCCTAAATTAATATTATATCGGGATATTTTATCGTTTATGCTGGGATTTTGTGGAATTTACGAGATGTTACATAACTATTTCATGTCAATTTCATCGATGTAGTAAAAAAAAAAAAAAGAGTAACTATGACATGCGTTTAAATGCGATTTCTTCTTTTTTTGTCACATCATATCACTTTCACTTTCGTTGCACGATCACGTGGCTTACGTGAACGAAGATAAATTTATCTTTAGACCTACTATTATTATCTTCAGTGATTAGGCTAGTTCTCCAAAAACAAACCGAATAATAATAATACTCACCTTGTTTTAATCCAGTATTTTTTTTGTTTCTTTTAGGCAGATTCACAGCCTCAGTCACCCTTTAGGGATCTTTTTACTATATAATGAAAGTGAATGGAAACTGTTAGTCCCTATACTATCTGCAAAACAGGAAGAGCAGACTTCATCATTGCGGGGTTGTTGCGGTCTGGAAATTATGAGAAAGTGGTACCTTTAAGAGTCATGTCATACTTTACCTTACCTAAAGTACCTTACCTACCCCTAAACAGTACATATTAGCACATTAAAGCTACATGTTGGTAAAGGTATACTTTAAAAGTAATCTTTGTACCACTTTGTACCTTAGGGTACCGCCCCAGCGACAGAACTGTACATTTTTCTGACAGTGTCTCAGGGAAGTGAAATCTGGTGTTAAACTGTGAACGATCGGAACGTCGCGGATACAACCATATATAGCCTATATATGTTGTTAAATGTATTAATTTTGTTAAACTGCTGCATCTGACATTTTTTTTTGTCAAAGGAGCCTGTTTATGCAAATGTCACCAAAAAACGATGATTAGCTACAACAGAATTCACTGGAGGACCCCGACGCACACCCTTTAGTTCATATTTATTATTTACTCGTTCTTTGTCCCACGTTGTATGTATGCACTTAAGTTGTATAGGCCCATGTCTGACACTTTAGGCTTATTAAATATTGATCCCACCTTTCTGCTCTCTGTACTTCTGTTTATTGAGAAAATTGACAAATTCAGCGCAAAGACATCACCGCTCTCTATTGTTCCAAGCAGAAAATCACCTTTCTCCAGCAGCTTACTTTTACACGATAGGGTGCGCTATGATGCTGCTATTTACGACTATACAGTCGTATACAAAGCTGGGTAGCAAATTATTACATGCAATCTGATTTACGTAAACAGATTTTTAAAATGAAATATTTGTACTTTTTCTTTCTATAATTAATTTTAAATTGTAAGCTTTTAACTCACAGCTAAAAAACAAATGTAATATATATATTTGGTCTTCCAAAAAATCTGCAAATTCACGTAATTTACATGAAATGTGTGAAATGTTCACTACTCACTGCTGTGTGTGTGCGCTCTTGAATGGGTGAAATGCAGAGCACAAATTTGAGTATGGGTCACCATACTTGGCCACAAGTTACCTCCTTTCCTTTCCTTTCCTTTCCTTTCCTTTCCTACTTGCCAAAGGTGATGTAGTAAGTATAGTGTTGTAAACAGTGTTGGGGGTAAGGCATTACAAGTAACACAAGTTATGTATTTTGAACTTCCAAAATATAGTTTAAATGCAGCTTCAAAGGGCTCTAAACGATCCCAGCTGAGTAAGAAGGGTCTTATCTAGCGAAACAATCAGTCTTTTTTTTTTTTTTGGAAAATAAAAATTTGTATACTTTTTAAGCACAATATCTACTTGATTTCTACTGAATCACAGGTCATGCGGAACTACAGACCCAGTGTTCACCTCACCTCTTATCTGACAAGTTTTTGGGTTTGAGTCGTTTGTTCGTCATGTGACAGCCCCATAAAATGAACGAACGACTTCAAAAACCCGAAGACTTGAAACAGGTGACCTAATTCCAGTACAGAACCTAACAGGATGCTGCGCATGCACGACTGAACAAATCACGAGACCCTGATGAGGACGACGAGCATGCAGATGAGCTTCCCTGAGGCGGTTTCTGACAGTTTGTGCAGAAATTCTTTGGTTATGCAAACCAGTTGTTGCAGCAGCTGTCTGGGTGGCTGGTCTCAGACGATCTTGGAGGTGAAGATGATGGATGTGGAGGTCCTGGGCTGGTGTGGTTACACGTGGTCTGTGGTTGTGAGGCCGGTTGGATGTACTGCCAAATTCTCTGAAACACCTTTGGAGACGGCTTATGGTAGAGAAATGAACATTCAATTCACGGGCAACCGCTCTGGTGGACATTCCTGCAGTCATCATGCCAATGCACGCTCCTTCAAAACTTGCGACATCTGTGGCATTGTGCTGTGTGATAAAAATGCACATTTTAGAGTGGCCTTTTATTATGGCCAGCCTAAGGCACACCTGTGCAATAATCATGCTGTCTAATCAGCATCTTGATATGCCACACCTGTGAGGTGGATGAATTATCTCGGCAAAGGAGAAGTGCTCACTAACACAGATTTAGACAAATTTGTGAACAATATTTAAGAGAAATAGCTATAGTTATACATTATTTTACTGCAGTTATAATAATAATCATATTGCAATCTTATTACTGTAACGGGACTCCAATGAAGCGTGTTAGATCCAGATGCGAGCTTTATTAAACACAGCATAGTCAAGACAGGTAGGGTGATATCCAAACAAACAGTCATACGAAGGTAAGACAAAAGCGTAAACCAATGAACAGGCAGAAGGTCAAATTCCAAGAGAGCTGACCAAAGTAACAAATGAACAAGACTATGAAACAAGGTAAAAACTATGGCAATGAAACTAGACAAAACTATGACTATGAAACTAAACCGAAGAAAATAACAAAAACAAGGCAATGAAATCAGGAAAAATGCTTGGTAGAGTCCACACAGGCAAAACAATACTTCGCAAAGCCTGTTTGGTATAGGCTTCCTTAAATGGCCACCAAACAGGAAGTAACCAGATAAGCAGCAGAGGGAGCAGTAACAGTCAGTCAATGGGTGAGGGCTCCCTCAGCTGGCGTGGCATTACAATTACTTGTTTGCACTAAAACTAATGCTTATATTTTTTAGGGATATTTTGTTATGCCAGTAGTTGACAGCAAGGGACTGTCTTAATGAATTAGTTAGAAAACCATTCATTCAGTGCTGATTCATTTAGTTGCCGAATTCTGTGACCCATCAAATGATATGACTCTAGTACCGAGGGTAGGTTATGAACATTTAAATAACATATAGTTATTATAGCAATTCTATTTTTTTAATTTGAAGCCACAAATTAACAATGGTTTTGCTACAAAAATGGTTATACAAATGGTAATCAATATGGCAAAAAAAGGGTATAGGGGTTGGGTTTAGTAGTAGGTCAGATTAGCTCAATACAGTGTCTAGGTTCACATAATTTGGTAGGTCAAAGAATTCAGTACAACCCCAAAAAGAAACACGGTTGTAAAGAAGTAAATTATGTAAACCAGGGGTTTTCAACTCTGACCCGATCCACTGTGCTTTCTATTAGAACATAAAGACAATGATTACCTTGTTCAGATGTGTTTAATTGGGGTTGCAACTGAATTGTGCAGCCAGAGTTGAGAACCCCTGTTATGAACTTTAAACAAAACCAAAAAACGATGCTGCGTCTAATCTACACTTCATTTTATAGAGATCAATGCACTGACCAGTGCTGCCTGTCAATGTTTTTATTTTAAAAAATATATATTTTTTAATGCTTAAGAACAATTGACATTCATGTCCTAAATAAGGCACATTCCCATTCTTGCAATATTCATTTTTATGAGGAGAATAAATAATATGCTAGTAGACAGTAATCCATATGAGAAGTCTGGTGTGGTGGGTCTGAAACTGACTTCTGTCCAGGTTGACACAACATCTATTGTTTATCTGTTTTCACAAACCGCCCTGAAATACAATTTAAACATCAACAACGACTGTTACAAATATAATATGAGTCTCTTACATTCACAGAGCTCAGGTTTTTTATTATCATCTGTGTCTTGTTTTCTTGTTATGTTGGACCCTTCTGTAGGTTGCTGTGTACCAAGTGTCCTCAATGCAGAGTTAAATGAGATGGCCTTGATATATACTTTGATATATATTTGGTAAGTAAATATTTGTATTTATTGGTGTAATATATGTACATTTATGTATGTTGTCTAAGAAGAGTACAATATGGTTTAAAGCATCATATTTTCGAGTTGGTTATATGTAAGTTAACGTTTCACAGCACACTGAAGCCTCAAAATACACGCGGTTCCACAGTATTTTTGATATAAATTGTCGCGATTTAGCTCAAAGGGAAATGGATATAAATAATTACAATTAATTATGATCAATTACAATTATTTATATCAGCTGCCAGTAGTAACTGTAGCAGAATTAAATTTTCCATCAACTAATCTGTTCGCCCAGCGAACATTCAGTACAATTTTTATATCAACCCTAAGAAATGATATTTTCTTGGCCACAGAAAATAACTTTCTTAAAGTACCATTGCATTAGAGCATGTAGCTCGAATCGGAATCGTAAAGGGACATTAATTTGCAAGGCAGAATCAGAATCAAAACTCATGTAATTTGTGCACAATAGTTTATTAACGAAGGACTAACACATAACTAATCTAAACAAACAAACATGAAGTCACTCATACATGGGGGAAGGTCAGTGAGAAGCAGTTAGAGAGAGACAAGGAAATGAAGCTATGAAAAGAGTCAGTTAACCACCTGAGTGAAACCATCAGTGCTGTCTACAGCTTATACTAAACCTCTGTTTTGTTTAGTTAAATGTACGATACTTGCATTGCCTTGGTCGTTGAACAAGTGTCCGAATGCAGTCTTGGGTGAAAGTCTTGATGGTTGGAGCAGTGGTGGTTTTGGAATCGTGATCACGTTCTTCCGGGTCTGAAGAGTGATGAACTCCAAAGATGTTCTGACTCAATAGTGACTGGGAGTTTCTTCCCATGTGAAAAGTGAAGAAGAACCAAGAGCTGAGAGGGACCCAGCTGAAGTCCTGTGATCTTTGGGGAATGGAAAGACAAGACCGCAAGGCCTGGCGTGTGCTTAGGGAAGTCCTGAAGAGTTCTAGCTCATCTTCTTAGGTTCTAAAAGAACCACTGACTGACTGAGGCGAGTCATGAAGATGAATTCCGGGGTTGAGTGGAAATGTCTGGCTCTTTGTGGTCGAGAGCCACAGCTCTGAATGTTGGGGCCTGTCGGGCCAGCCGGGCACGTCCTGTGAGAGGCGATCAATCGTTTGATGCTTTTAAGCTCTCTGGAGGCTGCGCCTCCAGGAGGTCCACGAACCAATGGTAACTTTCCCCTTTGGAGGGAAAATTTACGACTCTTTGTCTGTGAGCATGGTATTTTGCATACGTAATTCGATTGGGTGTAATGAAAAAACTAGTAAGTTTCATAAAGCACTAATATGTTGCATAGGTATCAACATCTAATTTACACCATCTTTTAGATCATCAAAATACAAATTCAAAGAGACCAAACATGGCATTGGTGGGTTATATGACTAGTCATCTATCATAATGCATGCATACAACAGTAGTAAGACAAATACAAATACAACAGACAAAATTAAAATACAGTGCAGTAATACTGTACACAATGACCTGGGCTATGTGTGATAGGAAGGTCAAAGAAAGGTTTGCCTGTGAATGAACAGGAAAGAGTCTATTTCTATAAACATTGTGCCTTTCCTATGGGCAAATGTAACATGGGCAAATGTGCATTCCTCTAGGCAATAAAACCCATGTTATCAGATAGTCGTCCTGGCCTTTCGGGGTGTTAGTTGCTTTGGGGGTTGTCTCCAGAGCTCCAGCATGTAGCTGGCTTGTTGGGTTTAAAGACTATTTGTTAAATGTAACAATTAATGTATGTCTGATTGGTCCAGATGCTACAAAATATTATATTCTTTGTTGCGGTACTAAGCTGAACTTATATGGAGAATGATAAATATACAGTTTGTTATGTATTATCCCTCAGAGTTAGTTTGAAGCACGTATATTTAATATTGCTGACACAAACCTGTACAAACTATTCTTTCAGTTACTGAAGTGCCTCACCAGACAAACATATTATAAAACTCTAGGTTTTTAAATAACAATAAAGGCGTATATCTTGTATAGTCCTGCGATAATAGTTGTCACAAATGTGTAAAATTAGCCTTTTTCTGTTCTAAGTTCCTGTGTTATGTAATTTAAAAGCCTTTTCTGGATTGTAAAATAGGTTTTTGGCAAAGGAAACGTAAACTTGCTATGATATTTGGCTTTCTCTGGATTTATTTAGTTTTATTTATAGTGTTGTTTTAACATGCTTCTGTATATTTCATGTTTGTGATATTCTGGAATGACTTAAGATAAGCACAGAATTCAACGATGTAACGGTAGGTGTTGGACCTCAGCAAGTCCTTTTGCAGTTGTATCCATTAGTGCTATGCAGACTTGTTAATGGGAATG
>VONZ01003135.1:0-27784 GCA_012976165.1 Labeo catla | reverse complement strand
TGTTTGTCATGTTGACTGAACTTAGGACTGGTGGTGATATTGTTCGTAATTTAGTGTTCCCCTTCAGTCGTTTCACTACGACGTTACATATGGGAACTCGCCTGAGTGACCAATCACCTCTGAGCTTTACAGAAAAGGCCAATGAAATTGGCGAGTGGAGTTTGCGTGCAACGCCACTCCCCCGTACATACGGGTATATAAGATGGCGGCGCGCATCCACTCATTCAGATTTTCGCTTCAGAGCCTCACCGCCTGCGAGCAATTGAGAACAGAAAGAAGGAAGAAAACCTCTCCGACACCTGTAGTGTCAGATCCTGCGAGCCGGCTGCCGACAGAGAAAACGGAACGAGCCGGCTTCTCGCATTCCAGCGAGTTGAGAGCACGGTTGTGCCGCGTCCTCCCTGGGCGAACCGGGATCTAAAAGAGCAATTTCCTTACGGTCGTCGAGAGCCATTGTCCCGGTATGGCTTTCCGACCGTGCGTTTCTGGGTGCGGTAGTTTCCTCACCTCCGTTGACGGCCATGATCGCTGTCTCACGTGCCTGGGCCGAGCGCACGTAGAGGCAGCGTTTGTGGATGGTTCGTGCGTTCATTGCGAACGCATGTCCATGGCCACGTTGAGGTCCCGCCTCTCGTTCGCGAGACGGCTCCCCTCGTCGTCTTCCCGAGGTAGTTCGGTGAGCCGTAAAGGCTTTACGGCTGCTTTGGCGAGGCGCTTGGGGGACCTCCAGGTGACGGTGCAGAATGTCCCGCCGGCTAATACCCCGCGGGCTTCCGCTCCACCGCGTGGTCCCGTGGTGATGCCCAAGCAGACCGCTCCCCCGTCTAAAAGCGGGCCCAGCGTCTCTTTTGGTGCTCCCCTGGAGGAAGAGATGTCTATCTCAGCATCAGAGGGTGAACGGTCGGCAGATGAGGCGGGCACTTCGGCGGAGCAGCGCCCCTCTGCGGGCGCTGCTCCGTCTGAGGCGGACGCTGAACTGTTGGCCATGCTCCTCCGGGCCGCCAAGGGGATCGGGCTGGAGGTCCCGAAGGTGCCTCCTCCCGATCCTTCGAGGCTGGATGATTGGTTTCTGGGGACGAGGTCTGCGGCGCCGCCGCGCTCGCCCCCAGTCCCTTTCTTCCCCGAGGTGCACGATGAGCTGGTTAAGGCGTGGCGGGCCCCTCATTCGGCTCGTTCACGCCTTACCTCCTCAGCCCTCGCTACCCTTGATGGCGGGGCGGCCAGGGGGTACGAGGGGGTCCCTCAGGTGGAGCGTGCGGTTGCGGTGCATTTATGCCCGCAAGACGCCGCCACCTGGCGGGGCTCTCCGCGCCTCCCGTCCAAAGCCTGTAGGCTTTCGTCGGCTCTGACCGGTAAAGCCTACAGTGCTGCGGCCCAGGCCGCCACCGCCCTGCACGCCATGGCCACCCTGCAGGTCTATCAGGCCAAGGCGTTAAAAGAACTGCACAAGGGTAGTCCTGACCAAGCGGTTTTGCAGGAGCTGCGCGCGGCGACCGACTTCGCTCTCCGGGCGACTAAAGTCACGGCGCGGTCCCTTGGTCAGGTGATGTCCACACTCGTGGTCCAGGAACGCCACCTCTGGCTGAACCTGGCGCAGATGGCAGATGTCGACAAAGCACGCTTTCTCGACGCTCCTGTCTCCCAGGTCGGCCTCTTCGGCGACACTGTCGAGGACTTTGCCCAGCAGTTCTCGGCAGTCCAGAAGCAGACTGAGGCGATCAGTCACATCTTGCCCCGGCGTGCGACTCCCACGAAGTCCCCGGGTGCCCAGCCTCAGCCTGCTCGTCGCCGAGGGCGCCCCCTGCGGCCCCCAAGAAGCAAGACCTACCTGCTCCGTCTCCGGCTGAGGCCCATGATGCGCGCCTCGCCGCCAGACGTCGTGGCCACCGCAGGGGAGCGGCGCCGCCCGCTGTTCAGGAGCCCCCTCATACACCTAAGACCCGCAGGTCTGCGCGGCGCTCCTGACACGGGCAGCCTGGAGATGATGGAAGCTGCTCTTCGGGGGACGACAACATCTGCCCCCCCGCCCCCGGTGGAGGGCCGGGGCCGTCTGTGCGCTCAGCTGCCGTCGACCTACGGGTCGGCTGTACCCACCCACTCACAGAAAGAGCAATTTTCCACATCTCTGGGCCAAGTGCCCCGAGTTCTGTTCCTGTCAGACAAGATGTCTCCTCGGGTTCGGACTCGGAGCCAACATTCGCCAGCGCTGGAACCTGGGAGGAAGGTAAGTGCTGCTCAGAGCGGCCAGACTGCTCTCCAGGACGTTCATCCTTCTGGGACCAGTCCCCTTCCCCTTCCCGCAGGCCGCCCCACCGCGGTCACGTCGGTCAACGCTCCACTGATCCCACTGGTGACCAGGCTCGCAGCCTGGCTAGAGCTGCCCAGCCCGTCCCGGTGGTTGATCCGGACGGTACGTCTCGGCTACGCGATTCAGTGCGCCAGGCGCCCGCCCAAATTCAGAGGCGTCCTTTTCACCTCTGTCCACTCGGACACGGATGCCTCTGTCCTGCGGGCGGAGATTGCTGTCTTACTGGCGAAAGACGCAATCGAGCCTGTCCCTCCAGCCGAGATGAGGTCGGGGTTCTACAGCCCTTACTTCATCGTGCCCAAGAAGAGCGGTGGGTTACGACCAATCCTGGATCTTCGAGTTTTGAATCGGTCCCTTCTCAGGCTGCCGTTCAAAATGCTCACTTCGAGGCGTATCCTTTCGTGCGTTCGACACCAGGATTGGTTTGCGGCCATAGATCTGAAGGACGCGTACTTTCACGTCTCGATTTTGCCTCGACACAGACCCTTTCTACGGTTTGCTTTCGAGGGTCGAGCGTATCAGTACAAGGTGCTCCCATTTGGCCTGTCCCTGTCCCCCCGCGTCTTTACGAAGGTCACCGAGGGTGCCCTGACTCCGCTATGGCGGAAGGGCGTTCGCATCCTCAACTATCTCGACGACTGGCTCATCATGGCTCACTCGCGAGATCTGTTGTGCTAACACAGGGACCTGGTGCTTCAGCACCTCAGCCATCTGGGCCTTCGGGTCAACCGAGAGAAGAGCAAACTCTCCCCAGTGCAGAGGATCTCTTTTCTCGGTATGGAGCTGGACTCGGTCAATATGACAGCCCGCCTCACCAACGAGCGCACGCAGTCAGTGCTGAACTGCCTGAAATCATTCAGGCACAAAACAGCGGTCCCTCTCAAAACATTTCAGAGGCTCCTGGGGCATATGGCAGCTGCAGCCGCGGTAACGCCGCTGGGCTTGTTTCATATGAGACCGCTTCAGCGCTGGCTACACGATCGAGTCCCGAGATGGGCATGGCACCGTGGCACACTCCGGATTGGCGTTTCCCCGCAGTGTCGCCGCCTATTCAGCCCGTGGTCAGACCCTGCCTTCCTACGGGCCGGAGTCCCCTTAGGACAGGGCTCCAGGCATGTTGTGGTTTACACAGATGCCTCCACCACGGGTTGGGGTGCTGTATGCAACGGGCAAGCAGCCTCGGGCTCCTGGACAGGACCTCGACTGCTTTGGCACATCAACTGCCTGGAGTTGCTAGCAGTGCTTCTCGCGCTGCGTCGGTTTCTTCCGATGTTCCGCCACAAGCACGTGCTTGTCCGCACGGACAACACTGCGACCGTAGCGTACATCAACCGCCAGGGTGGTCTACGCTCCCGTCGTATGTCGCAACTCGCCCGCCATCTGCTCCTGTGGAGTCAGACGCGGCTGAAATCGCTGCGCGCCGCTCATATACCAGGGGAGCTCAACCGTGCAGCCGACCAGCTCTCACGGCAGCCCACCCACCCTGGAGAATGGCGACTCCACCCCCAGACAGTCCAGCTGATTTGGAGTCGATTCGGCAAGGCCCAGATAGATCTGTTTGCCTCCCCCGAATCCTCCCACTGCCAGCTCTACTACTCCCTCAGCGAGGCTCCCCTCGGCAGGGACGCACTGGCACACAGCTGGCCTCCGGGGCCCAAGTACGCCTTTCCCCCAGTGAGCCTCCTTGCACAGACCCTGGGCAAGATCAGGGAGGACGGGGAGCAGGTTCTGCTGGTTGCGCCATACTGGCCCACCCGGACCTGGTTCGTCGACCTCACGCTCCTCGCGACAGCCCCTCCCTGGAAGATTCCCCTGAGGAAGGATCTTCTTTCTCAGGGGATGGGCACAATTTGGCACCCGCGTCCCGATCTATGGAACCTGCACGTGTGGCTTCTGGACGGGACATGGTAGACCTCGCCGGCCTTCCACAGGCTGTGATAGAAACTATCACTCAGTCTAGAGCCCCCTCCACGAGGCAGGCCTACGCACTGAGGTGGGGTCTCTTTGTTGACTGGTGTGCCTCCCGTGGGGAGGACCCACAGAGATGTCCGATCGCAGTAGTGCTTTCCTTCCTGCAAGAGAAGTTGGAGCGTAGGCTGTCTCCTTCAACTCTCAAAGTGTATGTCACGGCCATCGCGGCATATCACGATGCAGTCGATGGAACATCCATCGGGAAGCATCAACTGGTCGTGAGGTTCCTCAGAGGTGCGAGAAGGGTTAATCCCCCTAGACCGCACCTTGTACCCTCTTGGGATCTCTCCGTCGCCCGTCGGGGCCTGCGGGGACCTCCCTTCGAGCCGCTGGTTTCAGTCGAGCTTAAATTCCTGTCGCTTAAGACAGCGCTCCTGACCGCGCTCGCCTCCATCGAGAGGGTCGGGGACCTACAAGCCTTCTCTGTCAACGAAGCGTGCCTGGAGTTCGGGCCGGCTGATTCTCACGTTATCCTGAGACCCCGGCCCGGTTACGTGCCCAAGGTTCCCACCACACCCTTCCGGGATCAGGTGGTGAACCTGCAAGCTCTGCTCCCGGAGGAGGCAGACCCGGCCTTAGCGTTGCTGTGTCCCGTTCGTGCCTTACGGGTTTACGTGGACCGCACCCGGAGCTTCAGACGCTCCGAGCAGCTCTTTGTTTGCTTCGGAGGACAGCAGAAGGGAAATGCTGTCTCCAAGCAGAGGTTGGCCCATTGGGTGGTAGATGCCATCTCCCTGGCCGACGAAAGCCAGGGGGAGCCGTGCCCCCTAGGAGTTCGAGCTCACTCCACTCGTAGTGTTGCCTCCTCCTATGCGCTGGCGCACGGCGCCTCGCTAGCAGACATCTGCAGAGCTGCGGGCTGGGCGACACCTAACACCTTCGCTAGATTCTATAATCTCCGCGTCGAGCCCGTGTCCTCCCGTGTGTTAAGGTAACATCAGGTAATTTGCGGGAGGCCGGCAGGTGTCGGCTTGCTGCGCCATTCCCACGGGATCCGTGCGCTATCTCCCAGTATGTTCCCTCTGGCGAACCTGGGTCCTCCATGCCCCGCAGTCAGGACTAGATGCGGAGTAGTCCGCGACTGTGCTCCGACTGGGTCTCCTTCGCCCAGAAGGTTGTGGCAACATGTCTCAGTATTTCTCCACAGTCAGCCAGCAGGCTGTGTTTTCCCTCATACATCTATAACAGATTAGATGTATTCAATTTCTTTATTCCACATGCCTAAACCACATGTGCTCCGCCCCCCCAACCCATGCTTCAGTACATCTGGCACCTCTATGGGGCCCCTCTACTGGTCCCTAGGGCGTTGGGAAGGTTACGTAGTGACTCCACTTTCCGACACGTCCGCCTGTCGGCACTTGGTGTCTTGCGTAACGCAGCCTCAGGGTTGTGGCCTTTTCCATGGGTCTGTTCCCATATGTAACGTCGTAGTGAAACGACTGAAGGGGAACGTCTAGGTTACGTACGTAACCCTCGTTCCCTGAAGGAGAGAACGGAGACGTTACATCCCCTGCCACAACCCTAGGCTGCGCTGACACCGGGCTGCGGCTCGGCTCCTCAGCAAAAACCTGAATGAGTGGATGCGCGCCGCCATCTTATATACCCGTATGTACGGGGGAGTGGCGTTGCACGCAACCTCCACTCGCCAATTTCATTGGCCTTTTCTGTAAAGCTCAGAGGTGATTGGTCACTCAGGCGAGTTCCCATATGTAACGTCTCCGTTCCCTCCTTCAGGGAACGAGGGTTACGTACGTAACCTAGACGTTTCTATGAACGTCTTGTTACTACCACGAATTCTACAATATTAAACACACTAAGGTTTAATGAGCTGCTGGGTTCATGAATATTAATCACGTTGTCTGCGTTCGCTCTAACTGATTTTGCTGTAATCAAAACAGGGACGATAATAGGTGAGCGCCAGCCAATGAGATTGCTGTTTGCACATTAGTTCCGCCTACTACCGGAGAAACCAGCAGTTCTTAAAAGCTGAAGTATTCCAAAGGGGCCCCGTTGTTTTGAGAGGAAAATATAACAAAGAATATCGTTTACACATAGCGCGTCAATTCTGCATGGTATAAGACTCTATCGCTCTGTATCTTTCTTTGGGTGTTTGAGACAAAGTGACGGCTAGTCGTGTGCCTTCACACTAGAGTTTACAGCTCGTCAAATACAGGTACGCTGCGCATCCATTTAGATTAACTGAAAAGTAAAATTATAATAATATTGTAATAAATGATAGTAACGCCGTATTTTATTGGCAGTAATGGTAACGGCGTTGTAACGTAGGAAACAGTAATTCGTTTGATTACTCGTTACTGAAAAAATAACGCCGTTAGTAACGCCGTTATTCCCATCACTGGTTCACTAACGAATTGTTTTACATTTGTTTGTGAATCAGATAACCTGCTGAAGTTTTTTTATATATATATATTGTTTATTGATTTGGTGCCATAATGGACATTGAAATGTTATTTATTTTTCATTTTAAACAGTATAGATGATTACTTAACTGTAATGCAATATTTGTGAATACAACAGTGTATGTCAGACTATAAATCCCCAAAAACTATGGATGGGGGCTTTCTTTGGTGTTGCCACCCCTTTGCCACCCTAAAAATTATTTTCTAGATCCGCCCCTGCTTAAGAGTTAATGTAAAGAACTGGGTGTAAAGTCTCAGAGACTTTGCTTGGGTACAAAAACCTAAAAAATGACCCTCAATAAGAATAAAATGCTGAAGTGTTTTGGAATACATGAAGAAACATTTTTTATATAACAAAATGGAGCGCAGCTGGAAGTAAACAAAAATTTCATACTGTCTGGCATGAATGTCCTATAGAAAAGCATTAAAACTTAAAAAGCTAGATCTGATTACTTTTCATCTCTTTTAGAAGAAAATAAGCATAATCCTATATATTTATTCAACACAGTGGCTAAATTAATGAAAAATAAAGCACCAACAGGCATTGACTTCTCCCCACAGCACAAATTTATGAAATATTTTACTTTCAAATCGATACTGTTAGAGCTAAAATTGTAAACATGCAGCTACAGTATTGATTCAGATGCACTATAGATCCTCTGAGGAACAATTCCAATCATTCTCTACTATAGGAGAGAAAGAATTGTATAAAGTTGTTAAATCATCTACACATGCATGTTAGACCCTATTCCATCTACTAAAGCTACTAAAAGACTTGCTTTCAGAGTCATAGATCCTTTTCTGAATATTATTAATTCATCATTGTCATTAGGATATGTCCCCAAAACCTTCAAACTGGCTGATATTAAGCCTCTCATTAAAAAAAAAACAAAAAAACAAAACACAACTTGACCCCATGTAACCCTTGATGGGATAAAGATATCATCAGGGAATGTGGTGTTAGCTTTCATTGTTACGCTGATGATACTCAGCTTTATATTTTTTCACAGCCCGGAGGAACATATTTGAAAAACTAACGTAATGTGTAGTTGATATAAAAACCTGAATGACAAGTAATTTCTTCTAAATTCTGAAAAAAACAGAGGTGCTCATTATATGGGATGTTGTTCCCTCAGCATACTGTAGCAACTCAAGGCCATGACATAAGGATTTCATTACCTCTACAAAATGATCTTGTGGCCAAGACATAATATGACTTTCCCACGAGTTAATATGTTATGTCCCCTCCCAGTCATTTTAGACTACAGCTAACAACTGTTGTTAAGAGTGCTGATATTTTTGCTACAATTTTACACCTCAAAAAAAGTGTACCTGCATCACACAGCATACTGCTGTTGTTGTTTTAAAGTAAAACCCTTATAATTACAATACAATTATATAATATAATAAATAATACCAGGCAGATAGGGTAAAAATAATATTACTAATACTAATATTAATGATAGAAATACACTAATATACTAATATTAATGAAAATGAACTATCCTTAAAAGGTTATTACAGTTTCCCTTGATTGCTAACACGCTATAACTGATTCATTTGGCCCAATTTTCCAAACCATTCATACAGTTCTTGAAACAAAGACACATTTTTCAAAACCTTTAACACATTTCACTTGCTTTCACACATTTCAATTTGCTCAGTGTTTTCTGCAAAACTCTACACAAGAACAACATCATTTTGCACAGGTTTAACCATGTTCTCATTTAGAAAGCAGAAACACAATGTAATTACCCCAAGAAACAAAATGAACACAAGTGGCACACATTTATCCATGTGTGAACATTAAGTAGCAAAACTGATGACACACCAATCAGAATCTCAGGATGATATGAACAAGAGCACAGGTGATTATGTGGAAAATGAATCCTGGTAGTGGGAGACAAAGAGTAATAAGAGGAGGGGAAAATGAAGAGGAATAAAAATGAAAGGGATGAGGTCAAAGGTCATTTTCTCCTGATGAACTATAAAGCACTATAGTTGACCATGTTTTTGTGCATCGAATGAGCATACAGAAAGCTGGCCTGCAGGCTCATCTACAGGGTTTTTACACTACTTACACATTACAATTACAAAACATAGTAGCAGTACTTCAGATTAGAGAACTTTCACTCTTCTTTGTACTGTAAATACTGTAGCACACACCCTCAAACTTGTTACTGATTAATTGAGTTGTAGCCAAGTATTTCTTACATGTACTGCATTTGTTCAGAACTGAGAGTCAACTGTCTAGGGGAGGTAGAGAAAGTCTTTTTTTCTGAAGGAGTCGTAGGTGTGCATTATTTTCTAAGAACTCAATGGCCTGTCATCAATTATTCCTTATGTAACTGACAGCATATTCCAATGTGTGTTTACTGTATATTCAGTGTTTTTTTATCTTTTAACTTTTCTCTTTTTGTGCTTTTCATCTACTGTAAGATCACTTTACAGTAGTGTAATGAAAGTAAACTTTTTTCTAAAGTTTATTGCTGAATCTGCACCCCTCTTTTTATGCTGTATACTGTAAGAGACAGTAGCTGCATTTCTATACCCTTCAAGATGCACAAATTTAAATTGCGAATTGAAAATATGCCTAATGGAAACGCGTCAATTTCACAAAAACTCATATATCGCAACAAAAGTTTTTAGGCTCACATGAGGTGGTTTTCAGGCAATTTGAAAAATTATTATTTTGCAAATACTGCAATGGAAATGCCTTTTTCACATTTAAAGGTCACATGGCATATGTAAAAAGTCATATGATCATTCTTCAATGTACTATAAACTCCAAGAAACACTTCATACGTAGCCGCTCTCAAGTATAAGGGGCTTTCCCTGATAATAATGCTTAGACTATGTACACTGCACATATCTGTGGCGCATAACGGCTCCGACGCAGTCACCGGAGCTGATCCCATATATACCAGCAGTGTCGCACACTGTAAAAAGTGAACCTGTGCAGTTGTTTCTTTAAGGAGGTATTTCTATCTGATACTACCTATAATTCTAATTTTGTTGTTATAACATAGTTCAGTCAAGATTATGCAACATAAAATGAGATGTTATTTCAACTTAAATCCATTACATTGACCCAACATACAACTTCCTATAATGCTCAGAACAAACACATTCAAAACATGCACATCTGCTCTATGCTGATTAGTGAATGTTGGTTCAATGACAAATTATGATTTGAAATGACATAACTGTGACAATCACAATGGACATACTTTCATACTAAACTTCTTTTACTGAGAATTGGATCTTCTCTTATTGAGAATGCTGGAAAGTGAAGACCAGGAGACTCTTGGGTATCTTCAGCAGAGATCTTTATTGAGAACGCGCTGTGCGTTGCTGCAGTCATCAAAAGTCTTACTAAGGCAGTGATACATTGTAGTTTATATACATTTAGTAGGTGGGCCTTAGAGATATTGACACAGTACTCAGAGCTGACATCCTTTGATCAGATCAGATCAAGAACAGAGGATGCAGGACGTTACCCTTCCCCCAACTGTAACACCTCAACAGACCTATCCAAATAATCATCATGACATCACCAAATGGTTTGAGCACCATAGTTGTGGGAACTACGACACTATTAACATCACAAGGATAAGTCACGAGAACTAAAACTATGTTAACAGATGCCATTATGTTTACATTAAATGCCCAATACGCGCCTACTGACTAGCTAAAAGGATTCCTGATTCACACAGTTAGGTTTTTATAAAAGTGTTTTAATCTGATCTCACTAGTGTTCTCTAGGCAGGAAAATAGTTTGTGTATTTGTCAGGTTTGTGTGTCATCTAAGTCCAACGTTCAAGTCTGACAAAAGAGAATGTGTTTTTGAATAAAATGTTTGACTTTTACAGTTTTACTCTAGTACTATTGCTGCAATATTACTATAGTAAAATCATGGTATGCCTAAAAAAAAAAAAAACATGGTTATTACAGTCATGGCTATTGCAGTCTTACTATAGTAGAAAAAATTAAATATTCACTGTTCACTGTGAAAAAAAGATTTTTTCACAGTGAACAGAGTTTGTTTTTAATTATTTTCATTTTAAAAATTTTATTTGCAGAAATGTATTTCAATACAAACAGTTATGCTCACAACACATAAAATATATTTTAAATACATAAAAAAGACAAATGTTGTAATATAAGTATTAGTCAGTATAAATCACTGGTATCCAGAAGACACTGGAAAACAAAAGCCATTGACACAACTTTTGATGAGACTAAATTTAAAACTATATTTATACAATTTATACAACTATAAAAATGTTTGAATAATTGGACAAAAACAGCTTGGTCTGTCAAAATCCTTCATTGTAACTTATTGTGTCTATATAAAAATGCATATTCACTATAAATTCTGAAACAAAGCTATTCTAAATACTTTAACATAAACCAAATATTATTTTAAAATTACAATACAATTATAATCTGCTAGCTATTTATTTCTATATACATGCAAAGTTTCCAGTTCATGAGTCTCTGGTGTATCCTGTAAAAGACATGATTTAATTAATGAGGGTCGGTGATATTGACTGCATTAATTTTCATAGGTTATTTACCAAACTATTCATCATCTTGCATGTTATTTATTTATTGGTTACACTTTATTTTAAGGTGCAGTAATTACATTGTAATTACTCAAAAAAGTACTAGTAATATTAATTAACTACATGTACTTACTACAGAGTCATGGTTAAGGTTAGGTTTTGGTTTAGTATTACTGTAATTACTTGTAATTATGTAATGATCACATGTATAGGACAGTAAATTATAATATGTCACCTTAAAGTGTTACCTATTTAGTTTTCTCAAAACAATGTGACCTTGTAAAATACACACCTGAGCAT
This sequence comes from Labeo catla, assembly GCA_012976165.1. NCBI lineage: Eukaryota > Metazoa > Chordata > Actinopteri > Cypriniformes > Cyprinidae > Labeo > Labeo catla. The sequence continues at coordinate 16,217 of VONZ01003135.1, read as the reverse complement.
CATACTGATTCTTCTTGCAACAGTTAAGAGCTTTCCTGGGTTCCAAAACAAAAAATAGCATGTCACAAACACCTTGTGTAGACTAAATCACTGGCCTAAACATTGTAAGCAAAATATATGAAACATATGAACTCACCTTTTTTTACAAGTTGTCACTTTGAAACAGGCAACAAACAGGAAAGAAAAAAAAAAAAAAAGAAAGTTTAGACGGACAATAATATACTGTATGTTATGCTTTTGCATGCATCCATTCACTAGATGATTTATAATTTACTCTAAGGTAAATAAATTGAATATGGTAGATGTATTATTTTGTGCTGAATATTGTATACACTCTTAAAAATAAAGGTGCTTTAAAAGGTTCTTCAAAGTGATGCCATAAAGATCCATCCAGTCAATGGTTCATTAAAGAACCATCTCTTTTTACCCTTTTTATGATCTAAAGAAACTACTTTTGCCACAAAGAACCTTTTGTGAAACAGAATGGTTCTTCATATGTTAACGGTTCTTTATGGAACCATTTAGACAAAAAAGGTTCTTCTATGGCATCGTGAAGCACCTTTTTTTTTAAAGAGTGTAATACTAAATGTCTGTATATTCAGCACTTGTGTACTGTAAAAATATAATCCAACTGCTAAAGCCGAAATGGTTAAAAAAAAGCACCCAGTACATTTAGTTATAGTACACTCAAAAGAGTGTCAGTGAGAGGTTCATTCTGCTTCAGCGTCTGGCTGTCCACATCACAGGAAATGTTTTCTCTTGCCAAAAAAAAAAACCCTCTGGTCTGACAGATCCAGCCTTGATAACACTTGGCGACTTTCTTTCTCATCCTCTTCCTCTACTCTTTCTTAGATTGTTTCCATCTATTGTTTATATCATCATTCAGTGCACCTGTGTCACCTGTGCTCTATGATCTGGCTCATATTTTATACAGTTGGTTTAATAAAGTAATTTAATAAATTAGAACTTCACACTATTATTGTTAGAAATACGTGTAAACAATTTAGAGTCATTGGGCCTCATTCATGAAACTTGCTTAAATATATAAATAAATTCTGAGTAATTTGCACGTAAAACAGACCTTCACGAAAACTCTCCTCCGGATTCACAAACGCTTCGTAAATGTCCGATTTGATCGTTAAACGTGTATGTTTATTAATTCCAATCTTTTGTAAATAGGGCGCACATGCACGCTCATTCAAAAATTAACATAATCACTGCCTATGAATTACAATTACGCAAAATGCATGTCCGCAGTGGAATATCTGGTCTACTTTCTCAGGTTTGGCTCTGCATAAATGAAAAAAAGACTAATAGGCCATATGCCGAACAATAAATATTTCATCAACGTGTGTCGACCAAAGAGCTTTTAGCCAGATGCAAAAAATGTAAGGCGCTCTTTTGAAAATGGCCAGCTGGTGGTGCATGAGAGAATGCTTTGGTGGCACACCGTTTTTCCAGCTGAGATTCTTTAGTTGCTATATGATCTGGGATATCCATGGCAGCAATATATTACTAGCATCTCAATTTTAAGAATTTTACTAAATATAAAAAGCATGGCTGGTCGGTATTTTTCTCGCCCCTTCTCTATTTATGGCTGGGTAAATAGTGACAGTGACAAGCACTGTGTTTTACCATTATCAACTCAGCTATAAAAAATAAATAAAAAGAGGGCAAAGCCAAATGAACTTCTATTTATTATGGCAGTGCATCAAAATTTTGTGTCATCAGATTGCTAAAAAGAACAGAACTTTTTACACACTATTTACACGTGGTAGGGAGCAGGTGTTCATTTCTTTCGTACCTATTAACATTTCGAAAATACAAACATTTTCATGGATTCAAAAGTTTACGTCAGAATGGCTTTACAAATGATTTACACAAAAAATCATTCTGCTTGTGTTTCATGAATGAGGCCCATAGTGTATAAACGATGACAGCTTTTTTTGTTTTGTTTAACTTTTGTCTGCCTGTGTTTAGTAGGGGTGTAACGATTCATCAATATGGATGGATACATGGATACAATGTCTGATGATATGATGCATCGATGCCACACGTAATATATTGATATCTGTAGTATAAATAGGCACCTTTATTTTGGCACTCTCCACATTTTCACATAATGTCTGTCTATGCAGTACCACCAGCTCACTTATCAGGACTCGATATAAGGATTGCCCAAAGGCTTGTTGTTTACAGAAAAGTCAAGCACTTTGTGAGAAGTTTTCTGCACACACATCTGAAATTCACACACCCAGTCAGCCATGTCTTACATTAGTACATTTTTGTGCATGGATGAATAAATACAGACTATCTTAAAGTGAAAGCAAACCAATATTAAATCTAATGCTGTCAAAAAAAAATACCAGTGCTCACTGCTCCTGACTAAATAACCTTTGTAACATCAAAAATGATTCATCTATATTTAATTTATACAGTAAAGACTATGCAGTTATTTTACATTTGATTATTACATTTCTGTAGCCTACCTGAAAATTTATTTTAGACTGAGCTGAAAAACCTGAAAAGCACTGTATAAAATAAGTATATAATATCATAATATCAATATATTGATTGATATACTCCTGTGTCGAATTGTATTGTAATCGCATCGTAGATTTTTTTTAATTATCGGCAAATATTGTATTGCTGGGTATGAGAATCAATATCGTATCGTACACTCTTAGAAGAAAAGGTTCTATCAGGCGCTTCATATTTGTAACCCCTAATATTAAAAAGGGTCAACCACTATAATGGTGACTTATAAATGATTTTCTACTTTTGTGTTTCTGCTTATTGACATCCGGTGTTTCCAATAATGTTCAATCATCACTTAATGCATCACTTAATTTTTTCATTATTTACCTCAAAAGAAAGAAAGTATAAAGTGACAACATTCCCCGTAGTTGGGGTACATTGTAACATGACCATATGACAGCTTAAAATGTTATCTGATTGAATGAAAAAAATCTAAAAAACACAAACTAAAATATTTTGTCAATAAAATAAAATGATTAACTTTTCCAAAAAATATAATGCTGTTTTTTAAGAATTAAAAAAAAAAAATCTAATTTTTGAGTTTCACAATGAACACATCACAACCATGCGTGGGACGGCCCTGATCGCAAAAAACTGAGATGAAAAATTTACTTCAGCCAGAAATCTACTTTTACTATGTCAAAATAAATATCCAGCGATATCCTCAAAAGGCTTTTGAATTTTGGTGAATTTTTCTCTGTATAGTGTTTATATACTGTTTATTTGGTTATGCTGGCATGTGTGGAAATATTTAAACCACGTGTGTTACAATTAACCCCATGTTAGTTTGTGCCCCGCGCACCCCTACCTCATTAACCTTAACGCTACTTCAGTGTTCATTTTAACATTCTTGAGTATGGACTTAAACTCCCAGGAGAGTTCATTTAACACTTGGGTTTTTTGCTGTGTTTTAAGTATCTATATGAGCTGTTTAAGCCATAAAATTTAATTAAAATAAAACAAAAATTAAACCCATAAAATCATACTAAGACGGGAACCCCTAAAGGGTTCTATATAGAACATTTTAGGGGTTCCAAATATGAAGCGCCTTTTAAGGTTCTATCTAGAATCTTTTCTTCTAAGAGTGTATCATGAAGAACCATTCGATTTACACCCCTAGTGTTAAGCATTTCGGACACAAGTGTATCACAGTGTTAAATGTGTTTTAGTGAGTGGGAATATGTTTAGAATTTTGCAAAAAAAGCATGCATGAGATTTGCAAACAGTATATAACTGTCTAAACTTGTTTGAGGTGGTGATTTATTTGACAAACTGGTTTAGACTATTGAAAGTTTGGCTCAGAGAACAGGGTTTCGGGTTTCAGAAATTGTAAAAAAAAAAAAAAATGTAAACACACCAGATCCAGCTTATCAAATCCTTCCTCTTTCACCGCTTCCACTTTTTCTTAGCACACTTAAAAACTACAACTGTGCAATTTATCATGCTCTTTTTGTTTACCACTAGCCTATGCTGACAATTTTTTTTTTACTTTTATAGTAACATGTGTCATAGCCTACAAGTCACTAGGTGTCATCATTGTACATTTTGCATGCATGTCATACCCAAGTTTATTAGATCCATGTCGCACAGTGTGACATGCAATGATCTTATAAGATTACTGAAATCTTTATTTGGCTTTATTTAAAAACTACAGGTATGTGTTTTGGAGCAGGGTTGAAACTAAACTCTCCAGGGCTGCAGCTCTCCAGGAACTAAGACATGGAAAAGACTTAAAGTTGGCATGGATTTGGCCATAAATGAGGCTTCTGATCTTGAAAAACAGTTGTTTATGTATGGTCACATATGTTAAATCTGTGAACTTTCATTAGCATGAATAAAACATTAGCAAAAGGTCATTAGCAAAAAAAAAAAATATATATATATATATATATATATATAATTGTATGTGTGTGTGTGTGTGTGTGTGTAAGGTTACATTTTATAGCTTATGTATTACTATCATTAGAATTATTATTATTTTAAGGTTACAGTAAACGACTGATGGCAGAACCATGTGAGTGTGGCTCTCTGGCAAAGCAAAGGCAAAATGCATGACTTGCTGCAAGATCACGAAAAAAAGATATAGCCTCTTTCAGCTCTGCCACATACTTTAATTATATCCTAAATATTACTGCCAACAGACTTAATAATTAGCATATTTATGTATATGAAGTTTGGACTTACTGTAACGAAATATTAAGTATGCTAGCCAGGATAGGACAAAGGCACCTTCAGCAGGAAAGACAATGGCACGCAGGTCCTTTTGTATTATTTCACTATTTCCTGAAAATGTGAAAGTGACAATGTATTAATAAAAATATAACATCATCTTTAGCCAGTTGGTTTGACTTTATTGAAACTATCAGTATGAACAATAAGTCTCAGGTACAATGCAACACACTTCTCTTGTGTATCTACAGTACATGCTACATTTGTCTATATATTGGGGCATTTTTGCTCTTTTAAAGACAGGACAGTGGAGAAGTGACAGGAAGAAGATAGAGATCAGGAAATTCTCAGGAAAAGATATAAATAATTGTAATAGAGATCAGTATAATTGGTAATTACATGTCCAAAGTACTGAACAAAGTATTACACTTTGTACAAATGCTGGAGGATTTACATGGCAAGAACTAAGATCTCTCCCCCTGCTCCAGCAGGAAGAGGAGGTATTCTGGACGGGAGAGGGGATCCATATGAGAACGAGGGGGAAACACGCAGTAAAACATATTTTCTTTTGTTTTGGTCAGGTCTTCTGTCATAAACTGTGTTGGGAGGAACAACGGAGACGTGGAAAGTGCAACAGTCTTAAATCCGGGGTAAATCCACACAAGGAATGGGAGAAAAGACACGTGCACAACTTGGTAGACCTGACAAAGACAGAACTCACAGTCTGGAACTTGGGCTACTGGGGAGAACACAGGTGCACAGAACAACTAATCAGACTAAACGAGAACAGGAACAATGACCATATAAGGGCACACAGGAACAGAAACAGGGGCAAAAACACAACAAAACAGGTCCATATTCCTGACACCAATTACAGAAAAGTTGGTAAGTTGGTTTGTGAAATTCCAAGAGTGGAAAACTTTTAATTTTATTTTGTAAATATAACCAAATTTTGATTTTCATGGCTGCAACACACTCCAAAAAAGTTGGGACAGAAAGTTATTAATTAATGATTAATTAAATTAATTATAATGGTGAACACAGAAACATAGTAAAAACATCATTAAAGTAGTCCATGTGACATCAGTGGTTCATTTCATTTCAATTCGAAAACAAAAATAATGACTTTATTTAATTTTATAAATTTTTTTTGGAGAGTATCATGACGCATGTGCATGTTATGATCTAAAGGTAAACAGCGTATGCGCGCGGTACTAGTGACACAGAACACACATGCTCCATGCTTTTTACATCCAGAATAAATCATGCACATACATTGTTTACGTTTAGATCACAGCACTGCACATACTTCGTGATACTCCACAAAATGGCACCAGGGTCATACAGAGGAGACTAATTGGTGAATAAAGTCGTTATTTTTGTTTTCTTTGCATGGATGCAGTTACGGATGAACCACTGATGTCACATGGACTGTTTTAATGATATCCTTACTAACTCTCTGTGCCTTGAACAAGAAAAATTTTGGAATGTTTTCCTCAAGAAACATAATTTCTTTATGACTGAAGAAAGAAAGACACAAACATCTTGGATGACAAGGGGGTAAGTAAATTGTATTAATTACGTACATTTTTGTTCTGGAAGGAAACTTCTCTAAACATATAATTGTGACAATATATGGTTCTGTTCTGTTCTTCAAGCCATTTCGTTTTTTTTTATAAGAATAAAGTACAATTCTAATGGAATGTTAACTGACATAGCCTTTATCAATGTCTAGAATACTAATCCGATCACAAAAGTAAGTTATTTCAAGCACTCAAATGATGTTACTAGGTAAATCTGGATTAAACATTTAATTAAATCTTCTCTTAATGTGACAACACATTTCTAAACAGCATCACTGTCACGAATCTGGCCGGTGGCCTTTGGTCTGCTCACCACCAGATGTCGCCCTCTCGTTCCACTGACATTCTCATTACACAGACTGTTGCACCACACCCTGAACTACGTTCCCCATCATCCATTGTGCTGATTACACGCACACAGCTGTATCCAATCAGACACACTATATAAGCCTTGGACTTCCTTTCTCCATCGCCCAGTATTGTATGTTGCATTTAGCACTCTCCAAATGTTAGCAATTATTACGGAGCCATTTCCTAGTTTCCTGTGTTTTGTCTGGTTTTCTGAGTTTTGTATTCTCGCCTAGTTATCTTGTCTAGTCTGTTTCACTGCCTGCCCTGGATCTCTCGCATGTCTATTGGATCACCTGTCTTGGATTACTCTTGTGTCTTGTTCTCATATACCTGTTTGCCAATGTTCGACCCTGCCAGTTTATGACCATGTCTCTGCCTTGTTCCAATAAAGCTTTGCATATGGATCCACCCTCTTCACGTGTCTGTCACTCCGTTAAATTTTTAATTAAAAAATGTAATTTTTTTTTTGTACTCTATGTCAGGTAATATGACGATGAGATTGTTGAGGGTCAAAAACAAGATGTTTGAGGAATATGAATATCAAGATATATCTGCAGCAGTAAATGGAATCACAGTTAAAATGGTGAATTTTGTCGACAATAAAGCACTACTATGATAATGTTTCAGATAGCATGATATTCCTTTACCCACCAATACTGGGGGCCCCTGGAAGCTTTGGTATAGTTAAACTTTATGTTCCCCTCTTATTCCCCCACAGACACAGTATAAGACTTTTAGATTAAAAAGAGATTAGAAAAAAAAAAACATTAGAAAAAGATTTAAAAATGTACAATTATAATGTTTGCTTACGTGCATTCAGGATCAGTTGTATTCCTAATGCAAATGAATTCAGGAATATCAGGCCAACTGCTCCAACCATATACATAACAAATCTTGAGCGATCTGTAATGAAATTTATAATAGTTTCTTATCATTAGTTAAGTAATTAATATGAATTAACATTTATCATCCCCAACACAAATAACATTGTGTGTACTCAAAACTGATGTTTTGCATGTTTTTCACCTGAAATGAAAATGACAAAGGTATGTTTAAATGTTTACATTTAATGCATAAAACAGTACAGATTAACAGATTACCTTCTAATTTATCTTCATCCCATTTGAAGGATACCATCATCGTCAGAGTCTGGACAAATGCTGCCACACATGTCCATTCTGTACGATCTGTGAATTAGAGTTACTTAACCAGATTATGTATTTATGTAATGTATAATGTAGCAAAAGTGTATATATATATATATATATATATATTATTTCTTTAAAAGGTAATATAAAGTAATAAAATGAACCTTTTTCATGCTCTAATACACTGTAGTGATAATAAACCATTACTCCACTTTCCAGAAGCACGGAAATGAGTAAGACCATTGACCCTACAGACAAAAATGTAAAAAAAAAAAAATAAATAATAAAGCACAAGTACGAGAATATGACTTTACAGTTATGTTCTGATGTTTTAAAGTAGAAAACATTAAGTTACTTTTGTTCGTCACAAGACTGTTGGACACTAACACTAGAACAAGTTAAAGGGTTAGTTCACCCCAAAATGAAAAGTCTGTTGTCAATTATTTACTCTCATTTCATTCCACGACTGTAAGTTTATTCATCTTCAGAACAAAAACAAAAAAAATTTTATTAAATCTGACAGCATTTTCTCCCCACACTGGGAAGAATGCAACTACCACATTCAAGATTCAGAACGGTAGGAAAAACATCATTAAAATAATCCACGTGACTCCAGTGGTTTAACTTCAATTTTATAAAGCGATGCAAGTGCTTTATTTACACACACACACACAATTTGTAGAAAAAAAAGGTGTAAAATCCAGGTTCTGTGAGTAAAAGTCCTCCCCAGTATTTTGTTCCAATCACCTGGATTTGCTAATTAGCACAGTTTTTCAGCCAGGAGGTCAAAGATGGGACCAACCCTGCATCCCGATGTTCATACTATCCATCCTAAATAGTATGTGAGATTACAATAAGTGTGTCCCAAAGCATAGTATGCTGAAAAGAGTGCACACTCTAATGGCTAATATTGCCCCCAATCCATTGTGCTTTGGGAAAGGTTTCGGTCCAGGACTACAGACACTAATAAAATGCATTAAAAAACTTCAAACATGGCGGATGTGCGTGACCGGCGGTTAGGTAGACATTTAGAAAAAGGGGTTTGAGTTACCAATAATCAACATTTAACCTAGTAAAAAATATTTAATTAATGTTATCTGTGTTATATTTCATCTGCAACAGCAATGTGAGCTTTTATAAACGTCCGTTTGGTCATTAACTTTTTAAATGCATCATTATGCAGAAAATATGAGCAGAGTTTTCAGCGAGAAAGACCCGCGACTGGCAGATCAACGTGCTACTTCTTTTCTCTCTAATATGGTAGGAAGTTAAATGAAATTAAATGTGGAGGATGTTAACTGTGACAGGCCAGTTTACTGTGAAAGGGTAAAGTCTGTGTGACGTAATAGTAATATGTCCCAAAGCTTGCCAACTCTTCTACTACATACTCAAAAGTGTGTACTTTTTCTTCACCAAAAGAGTACATACTTTAAGAGCATAGTATAAATAGGCACATTGGGATGCAGCACAAGTCACAAGCAAGTCTTAAGTCAAATAATTAAGTGACTAATTTGTGCATTAGTGATGAACCCCTGTTGTTAACAAGCAGCATCATTGAAGAAAAGACAAACACAAGAACTACAATTAACATCAGACACAGCCCTGAATTAACTGAACAAAAAATAAATAAATAAAATAAATAACATTAAATATCTCAAGAGCTGATTAAACAGCTCCACAGACAGCATCACCAACTTCACTCATTACTAACCAGACTGAAATTATTTTATATCTGCAGAATCTCTTATTGAGAATTAACAGAGGTTTAGATGTTAATGTTTTATTGGTCAAGAAAAGAAAAGAAAAGAAAAAAAAATGAAACCATGATTGTGGTCAAGGTTTGCTTTAGTTTGTTTCTTGACCCTTTGAGTAATTTAAAGTAGTTTGCTTATAAACATTTGCATTATTGTTTTAGGGCAAACATTTGTGCATTGCTGAATCAAAAGCTTGCTGTAGCAGATTAGCTTACACTCTCTGCTGTTAACTATAATTTGGGTGAACATCATCATGTTGCTGGTCAAGGACCAGCATAAACCAGCAAAGGACCAGCTTAAACCAGCACCAAAACATACAGCATCCCAGCATCAAAACATAGCTACCAGCATATGCTGTTTTTTTCACCAGGGCTCTCTTTTTGATTTATTACCTGACATTCAGCTTTTGCAGAACTGCAAAAAAAAAAAAAATAAATAAAAAAAAATAAAAACTTATTAAACAGAGATCACAATGTTTCAATACTACACAGCAAAAATAGATGGGTTATTTTTTTAACCCAGTAGATGGGTTACATATTGGGTCACTGTGTTGGGTTATTTTCTAAAACGTTGGGTTATTTTTTAAACATCATTGGGTTGCTTTTAATAATAGGCCTTTTTCACGGTGCGCGTTCGGAACCCGGAAGCGTCGAATAGTTGTGTAAAGTAACTTCCGCTGTAGCCTGTATGAATGGCAATGCCCATAGCACGGGATGGTTGTGATTTATTAATGAACAATTCATCGTAGATGTTTCATCAAAACATATTAAACACAGTTTCTGATTATTAATCAGGTATGACGAAACGAGGAAAAATGTTGTCCTGATATTCCGACGCACATTTCACGATTTATATAGGAGCGCACAAGCTGCGTTTGCATAATACTTCAGAGACAGACCAGCTTTTTATTTAAAAAATGTAAGAATAGCATACAAACAACACATCACATTAAAGAGCAATAAAATTGAAGTTCAACAGGTGTTTATTATGATAACAATATTGCATTGCGCAAAAAAACAATAACATTAAAAATAGAATTAAAACTGTATATTCCCAGTATTTCTCCAGTAACGTGCAGCTGCGGGCATATTATCAGTTAAAAGAATCTATTTAAACTTAGACGATCCCCTACCATATGGGTAATCTTCCATTTGAACGTAAAACATGTAAGCGAGCCGTTTGTGTTGTCGGTGTTGTGACAGTCATGAGATTTTGAGAATATATACACACACGGTTTTAATTTTATGTTATTGTTTTTATTATTGCGCAGTGATTACTACTACTGTCACGTTTAAGATGACCAGTTATCTTAGAATAACTCTGGGATGAAAAATATAAATTTATTTGAACAACTCCAATTTTATCTAATAAGTGACGACTGTATCGAAAAGCAAGTGCACGAAAGCAATGCTAACATTATTTCTGTTTAATTTGTACAGTCTAATCGTGGTTAATGTTTTCTGAGATAAGCTGGCCGATTTTAATGTGATGTGTTATTTGTATGCTATTCTTGCATTTTTTTTTTTAAATAAAAAGTTGGTCTGTCTCTGAAGTATTGTGCATATGCAGCTTGTGCGCTCACATTTAAATCATGAAATGTGCGTCGGAAAATCAGGACAACATTTTTCCTTGTTTCTTTATACTCCATTAATGATCGGAAACTGTGTTTAATATGTTTTGATGAAACATCTAAGATGAATTGTTCATCAATAAATCACAACCATCCCGTGCTATGGGCATTGCCATTCATACAGGCTACAGGAAGTTACTTTACACAACTATTCAATGCTTCCGGGTTCCGAACGCGCACCGTGAAAAAGGCTAATAACCCAGCGTTGGGTTTAACTGGTTCCCGCGGCGACAGTTCAAATTTTAACGGACGACAGTGACTGACAACAGAAGAAGCTGCTGCTGCTGCATCAGTGTGGGGTGAGTAACAGGGTTTTAATAACTCTTATAACATTATACTTATAAGAAGAAACGTGAAATGCACTTCAAAACTAAACTTTTGTTGTTTGTTTGTTTTTTTAACGAAGTTGTTTCTTTTAGTCAGTGTATTGTAACGTTACTGCGGAGAATGAGCTCGATTGTAAATGAATAACTTAACATTACATTAGCTGTCCCAGTTAGGTCGCTAGCAGTAATGAAGTAAAGAAAAATGAGCAAAACGAAGTGAAATTGTTTAGAGATGTATTACAGTAACCTAACGTTAATAATGTATGGTGAAATGTATATAGGGCTACTTATATATGTTACTGAAATCACTGTCTACCATTACTACAGGTTTAGTATTATTTTACAGTTGATGGAGGGTTCCAGATGTATTCTGACTACAGTTTGTTTGGTCGCACTAATAATTATCATATTTAACGTTATGTATGTGAAATGGCTAATGCTAAATGAGACATTGGTGTTCATTTGAACCTCGCCGCACGGACCATTTAACTTGTCGGTCCAGTATGTAAGTTAGCTTAGCGGCAGCTCAGAGAGATGCGCTCAAATTCGGTGAATTCTCTGTTAGAAAAGTCTAAAAAGAATCCAATTCTCCCAAAATCAAGACGTGATGGGAGAAACGAAGCTTTTCAAAGTTTCGAATCAATTAAATGAATTGCTTCGCAAAATGATTCACTGCTTCCAATCGTTCGTGACACAACGGCGACACCTGCTGCTCAAAACAGGACAAGCGTTAGTTGTTTGGAAAGTGAGCACTAATTGTAATAACACTAAAAGGGTTTTTATGGTTTATTTATATTGAATATTGTTATGCATATATTAAAATAGCTTCTAATTACAGCCATTTCTCTTATAAGTTTTTAAGTTTTATAAGTTTTCTCTTATGTTTAGCCATTGGGTTCTTCAGTGAAGGAAAATCTACAACAGTGGAATCCCAAACATTATGCCAATCAATCCACATGCCAGTTAGCTGAAACATTTCAAGGTAAGTAAACTATTTATATTAGTGATTCATATACACTACCAGTCAAAAGTTTTTGTACAGCATTTTAATGTTTTAATGTTTTTAAAGAATTCTCTTCTCACTAAGCCTGCATTTATTTGATCCAGAATACAGCATTTAAAATAACTGCTTTCTATTTGAATATATTTTAAAATGTAATTTATTTCTTTGATCAGAGCTGAATTTTCACTCCAGTCTTCAGTGTCACATGATCTTTCCGAAATCATTTCAGTATGCTGATTTGTTGCTCAATATTTTATATATATATATATATATATATATATATCAATATTTAGTATTGTATATTTAGTACAGTTGAGTATTTTTTTTTTTTTTTAGGATTCTTTGATAAATAAAAATATTCAAATATCAATTTCAGATAATGATGTTCTTCTGAACATTCTATTCATCAGAGAAACCTGAAAAAAAATCTATTCAGGTGTTTTCAGTAATAATAGTAAATGTTTTTTGAGCAGCGAATCAGAATATTAGAATTATTTCAGAAGGATCATGAGGCAATGAAAACTGGAGTAATGATACTGAAAATTCAGCTTTGAAAACACTGGACAATTACATTTCAAAATGTATTCAAATAGAAAGCAGTTATTTAAAATAGTAAAATATTTCACAATATTACTGCTTTTACTGTATTTTGGATCAAATAAATGCAGGCTTAGTGAATAGAAAATAATTCTTTAAAAAACATCAAAAATCTTACTGTTCAAAAACTTTTGATTAGTAGTGTAGGTTTTCCAAATATTATGAAAAATAGTTTATCTGTAAAATGTTTCTTCTTACTGTTGTTACCCAGCATGCATTGCAGCATGAAGCATTTTGTTGATTATCACTATTGTTGAGATTCATATACTGGTTCTTGATATCTGTGTGTGTCTAAATAGTACAGATGTTCAAATTTTTCTATGAATTACACATTTTAAATTGATTCACTGTAACTGTAAACTCTTTCCTTGCATGCTGTAGTTTCACAAAAATATAAGATGAAAAAAAGTTACTTTGGATGCAATCAAGCAAGTTCATGATGACTATCTCAGCATATAAAAACAACTAATAGCTACTCACTGTTCAGCTCTGATCTGCTTCACAACACCACATGCACTGGTACAGAGAGAGATCTAATGAAAAGTCAGTCAAGGGTTAAGAGCCCAACTAAAGCAAACACTGATCTCCATGATAGTGGCATCATTGTAACCACTAAAACATCAACATCTGATCCTTTGTAATTCTCAGTAACAGCAGGTGTTCATCATTAATGCACAATCATCATTTATTTAGTCACTTAATTATCTCATTAACTTTAACTCTTGAGGACTTGGGATTTGACTTGCTTGTGACTCGAAAAGAATGACTTGGTCCCATCTCTGATCTCCTGGCTGAAAAAACTGTGCTAATAAGCAAATCCAGGTGACTGGAATAAAATACTGGGGAGGACTTTTATTCATGGAATCTGGATTTTACACCTCTGCAAATTATATTTTCCCCAAAATATATCCAGCACTTACTGCTTAATATTTTCATAAATAAAGTAAAAATATATTATTTTTTTGACTCAAAAACAGCAGTTGCATCGCTTCATAAAATTGAGTTTAATCAAAAATATCTTCATTTGTGTTACAAACACAAATAAATGACTTACAGGTGTGGAATGACATGAGGATGAGTAATCACAGAATTTTCATTTTTGGGTGAACTATCCCTCTAAATATTTAAAGAAATATGCACATCAAAATTACATTGAAAAACACATTTACTTACAGTGGAATTTATGAGACTTTATGGAATAACATTCACAAGCTCTTGCAGTCATCAGAAAGATCACCACAACAACAGCTGCCAGTGGGAGAATCAGAGTTTCTGAAAGACATTAAAATGATAATTTGGTGAAGAATATATTATTTGCTCTGTGCACATCCACTCCAGTTCCTATGTGATCGAGAAACTGGCTTATTGTCGCACCGTACTGATCTTATAAACCGCAGTTAGACTTAATGTATTAAGTAATTTATTTAATCTAAACAAAGTTTTACTGCAGCAAGTCTGACCAAACATGAAGAGCGCTTTTGTAAACTGTGGATATTTATGTTAAAAGTGAGACTATACTATGAAAATATTATGAGCATTTAATGAGTGTTATTTTCAGAAAATACAGCAGCAGGTGAATGAAATTTGTAGGACCAATATGCCAACTGCATTTTGTTTTATCTTTTACAACAAACTACTTTTAACTGCACAATATAGAAACAGGCCTAGATAAATAAAGGCTGTGTGGAAGAAAAAAAGAAAGAAAATTATGGTGCTTCTTTTTCATCTGAATCAGTGTATTTAACCCTACAAGAATAGCTATTTATTTATTTATTTACAAACAACATTGAAACCTCTCTTTTGCCTGAAATATCTAACAAATGTGGCCTACAGTCTCTACAAGCAGAGCTTCACCACTATCTTGCTCATTTACACAATGTATATTTGTATTTCTTTATCCTGCCTCTAGCATTTAGACATTCAGATGTCACATTATAACTCCCTTCTGAGGAAACTTCAAACTGCATCCACTAGAGGTGAGCACTAGTAAGACGTTTAAGAAGTGTGCGGATCCGTGTCTTCATTATTTGACACCTGATGACACACACAATCTTTGCATTTTCTGTTTGGCTGAAGAGCATGCATGTAACATCCTCAAGGGAGCAAATTGCTCCTTCTGATCTAGTGCTGTTGTCCCATTTGCAGGAAATCTACTCCCTGGCCATGGCAGTGCTCCCCTCACTGCAGGAGGGTCTTTATGAGCTCGCTGCGCAGATCATGTGATTACTCCTCTCTGCTTGAGAGCTAGGAACTCCGCCCTTTTATTAATATATTAACATTGGGGTTCTTCTCTCTCTGCTAAGGCTCAAGTCCTCCACTTGTTAAGCTCTTTGACAGCAATACCAGGTAGTTTGGGCACTTGCTGCCTTTATGATCAGTTGCCCTATATGGTCGAACCTAGCAGTGCTTCCCTCACGCTAGAGGGTCACCTATAAGCATGTCGGTCCCAATTAGGCTTCTGAGTTCCTCTTCTATTCTGAGAGTTAAGCCTCTGCTCTCTAGAGCTCCAGTTATCAGTCATGCCAAGTTGTTGGTTGATATTAGCAGTGCTCCCGTCACTCTAGAGCAGGGGTCACCAAGCTTGTTCCTGGAGGGCCTAAAATGACTAAATGTCCTGCACAGTTTACCTCCAACTTTCCTCAACACACCTGCCTGGAAGTTTCAGGTATAGCTAGTAAGACCTTGATTAGCTGGTTCAGGTGTGTTTGATTAGGGTTGGAGCTAAACTCTGCAGGGACACCGGCCCTCCAGGACCGGGTCTGGTGACCCTTGCCCTAGAGGATCACCAGTTGAGTTTTCCTCTCATTTTTGAGTCAAGTTCTGCACCCCTTAAAGCTCTACTAAGCAGCCGCATTGTTAGGCCTTCCTGCCTCCCTGTTAGGCTGTTTCGAAGGTCGGACTTACAATGCTCCCCTCACTCTAGAGTGTCACCTATGAGCACGGCACTCCCTTCTGAGTGTCTGAGTTTCCCTCTCCTCCTGAGAGTTGAATTCTCCACTTTGTGGGGCTCCGCCGGACTGCCATGTCAGAGAGTCAGGCCTTTCTCTGCCCTCCTCTTAGGCTGCCCTCATGGTGATCCAGAGTTAATTTTGACAGGCATTTTTGATTTAGTCTTAGA
>VONZ01003134.1:0-27797 GCA_012976165.1 Labeo catla | reverse complement strand
ATTTGATGCCTTCTAGCATTGAAAGAGCTCTCAAATGTCCTGAAACGTGATGTTTCACATCTAATAATTCTCATATTTTGTGGAAACCATGATACATTTTTTTTTTTCAGGATTTCTTGATGAACAGGAATTTCAAAAGAACAGCATTTAGAAATCTTTAGTAACAAAATAATGATCTTTTATGTCATTTTTGATGCATTTAATGCATCCTTGCATTAATGAACAATAATGTGTATCTAATATTGAGAAAACTTATGGTCATGAAATGTAGTTTTATGTTGTATTAAAATTGATTTTTAATGCATAAAAGTCACTGCAAAGCCCCAGGCAAAGACAAAATGTCTAATTTCATGAAAATACGTCCTTTTCATTGACGCAAGTTCAGTCTCATTTTTTATAAAAATGCATTACTGGAAAGACTCCATTAGTTTAAAAGGACTTGGTGTGATATATCAAGTTTGACAGTAGTTCGGATCACATACTCAAGATTTGTTCATAAACTCACCCAAAATGTACTGTATTACTGCACTTAAGATTTTAAAGTGTCTAAATATCATTGCATGTAATTGCAAAACATCAAAGCCATGTTATTAATTATATTTCTCTCTATAGCTGTGGAAGTCCAGCACTTGAACACATTTGGGAGGCTGATATGGAGGCTTGTCATCTCCTCCTGAAAGGCCTCGATCAGCGCACATCCAGCATCTCGGAAACGGAGGATCTGCCCTCCATCCCTGGATCGGGTTCAGATGTCCTGCCATTCACTAAAGAGGAAGCGGACTGCGCCATGTTGACCGCTCTAGGGGGGCGCTGGTGTCCTGAGGCTGACCTCCAACACTCGGAGTTCACTAAGGTAAAGCCAACTCATTAAATATCATCTACTTTTTTGTAATTTGTATATACTGATATGTGTGTGTGTGCCATCTTTGCCTGATTTGAACCTGACGGGTACAGCACTATCTCACGCTGGAATACAACTTGTGCTTTTGAGAGACTCACGAAATGAGAAACTAAAAATAGAAAGCCTGTTCCTCCGTCTCCCTCCATTTCCCTAAAAACCATCCATTTGCTGAATGACTCTAATTTCCACTCTGTTCTTCTTCCTTCACTGCCCTTCTTGTTCATAACTTTCTCTAAGTCGTTCTAATATCTTTCAGCTCAGCAGGGCTCTATTGTCTCTAAGTGCATGGCTGTATCTTCTCTGTTTTTGTCTTTTGTCTGTTGAAGATCAGCCACTCCTCCTAACACTCCTCCAGGACTCTGAAGGTGAGGTGACGCAGCGTCTCCCACTCACTGTTCTTCATCTCTCCGCTTCTCACATACTCTGTCTGTGTGTCTGCACAAGCCTACACAGCGTATTATTCATGTTATATGTGTATTATTTGTATAACAAATCTAACAAATATGAATAAAAGCAGTATAATTATTATTACTGGACACAGTTGCACAAAAATATTTATTTAATTTATATAATAATTATATATGTAAGTGCGTGTGTTTTTAAATAGCATAAATAATTATATATACATGTATATGTGACCCTGGACCACAAAACCAATCTTAAGTCACACAGGTATATTTCTAGCAATAGCCAACAATACATTATATGGGTTAAAATTAGCGATTTTTCTTTTAGGCCAAAAATCATTAGAATATTAAGTAAAGATCATGTTCCATGACGATATTTTGTAAATTTCCCACCGTAAATATATCAGAACGTTTTGATTAGTAATATGCATTGCTATGAACTTTATTTGGACAACTTTAAAGGTTTAACTTTAAAATATAATATATATATATATATATATATTATCATAGGTATTATCATAGGTATTATTATTATTATTATTATTATTATTATTATTATTATTATTATTTATAATAAATAAAAAATTATGTAATAATATTATATTATGTTATATTAGATTAATAAAAAATAATAATTATTATAAGAATAGTTATTATTATTATTTATGCTATTTGGCGCATGTATTACAATAAGTGATGTTAAATACTAAATACTAATATAATTAATAATAGTAAATGAAAATATATTCATTTATCATGAATAATAATAATAATAATATATATTTATAATAATAATATATGTATAATATATCATTGTATTTAATAATAATAATTATTATTATTATTATTTATGATATTTGACATGTATTATAGTAAATTATATGACGTACTAAATACTAATATAATTCAATTATAATAGAAATTATAGTTAGTAATAATAATGATAATAATAGATAATAATAATAATAATAATAATAATAATAATAATAATAATAGTAATAATAATATATGTATGATAATATATCATTTTATATTATATAATATTATTGATAATAAAATAATAATGCTAATAATAATAATTATTATTATTATTTATGCTGTTTGACACTTGCACACATTTGAATTACAGTAAGTGATATTAAATACTAAATACTAATATAATTAAATAATAGTAATAGAAATATATATTTTAGTAGTAAATTATAATTAGTTATAGTAATGATAATAATAGATATGTATAATAATTATAGTAATAATAATTGTAATTATAAATAATAATAATACTTATTATTATTATTATTAATAAAAATAAAACAAAAATAATAGTATTGTACACTTGCACATATATGCATTACAATAAGTGATTAAATACTAAATACTAATATATTTAAATAAAGTAGTAAATTACGGTCAGTAAAATATGTATAATAATAATGATAATAGTATTATTATTATTATTATTATTATGCTATTTCAACACTTATGTATTTATTATAGTAAATTATATTAAATACTAATATAATTAAGTACTCATAATAATAATACAAAATAGGTATTACAATTATTAATGTAATTTACTATGTTTATAATTTATATTGAACATTAATTTAATTAATCACAATAGTACTGGAAAAGAGGTATTATTGTTAATCGTAGTAAATTATAGTTAGTTATAATAAAAATTATGATTGTAATAATAATAAATATAATTCATATTATACATACATTATAGTTATAATGTCTAGTAATAATGATGAAAATAATAATAAGAGAAATATGCATTATTATTATTAATAATAATTTACTGATAAGTACATAATTATAATTTGTTATATTAATGTTATATGTTGTCAATATATTATGGTATTGGGCATATATATATATATATATTATGTGTGTGTATATGTGTGTGTGTGTTTGTATACTTCTTGTACTTTTGATACTTGTTGCTCGCAGCCGCTTGCAGGTTTCTTATGATTATATTGCTTTTAGCAATAAACCACTGACGCTTTGACAAGCTAAATATGATTTTAAAGCAGGTCGAGATCTAATAAAAGAGGCAGTGGTTCACGCCACCACGGCACTTTAATATCGCCCTGTTGACAGGAGATGATGATAATTAATATTGTGTCATTAAATCCCAATCTATGAGACAATTTAAGCTGTAATCTGCTTCTCTTCTCTGAGGTCGGCTCCCCATCAGCTCCAGTTGAACTAATAGATCTGCCACTGAGTGCTAATTATTGCTCCGTTTTAGCAATACCTAATTCCTGAATGCAAATCATTAGCCACAACAGATGGGGTCAACCCCACCATTTTTCTTCTTGTCAGCCGTAATGACGAAGTTGCCATATTAAAGACTTCCGTAATGTCAGTGCTGAGTGCTTTTAATAATAGATGAGGTTTATTAATTTGTTTTACCCGGCCAAGTGACTCCATCCGGTCCTTCGTGTCTTGCAGGTGAAATTAGAGGAGCTTCTCTTCTGTTTGGAGGACTGCCTCCTTGAGGTGAGTGGACGATCACGCTTGTCGTGTTTACAGGAATCTGATGGTATAAATGTGGGTTGGTAAAATTCATCCAGAAATTAAACTCGCTTCTATCATACATTTCGGGTCTGTCCGGCTACACAATGTCATGTAACTTCAGAATATAACTTCTTGGCAAAGTAGCGCGGCCGAAGTTTATGGTAATTTTTTCATTCTTCAACCTTGACAACCTCTTTTTATTCACTTTTGTAAGAAAGAAAAATCATATGTGTTCAAGAACATAGAACTGACTTATGTAAGCTTACAACAGTCATATTAACCCCTTAACCCCTCAAGTTAGAAAATGGATTATGACAAGAATTAAAGTGTTAATTATGTTATTTTAGCTTATATGATATTATATAGTTTCTTTGTTAATGGTTTGAAATGAATCATTTGTATATTTTCCTATTTTCAGTTTAATTTTACTTTAATTTTACTCAAGCTTAATTGATTTTAATTCAGTTTTTAGTTTTAATTATTTCCAGTTTGTAATTTTGTGCTTCAGCTTCAACTTCTTAGCTGTTTCCTGAGATTTCTTATCAATTTCTATATATAACAAAAATCTATTTAAAAAAAAATATTTAAAGCAGATTAAACAACAGTAATATAAAGACATTTTATATATATATATATATACATATATATATATATATATATTTTTTTTTTTTTAAATGTCCTATTTTTTTTAAATAGATTTTTTTGTTTTTGTTTATTTAGGTTATATTTATTTATTTATTTATTTTTACTCTTTAGGTTTTATTTGTTTTATTTCAGTTTTAGTTTTTATTTATTTATTTATTTATTGTTCATAATATTAGTGCTTCAGCTTATTTCAGTTAGTTTTCAAAATGTTTCATTTTTTATAATTTTGCTGTGCACAACAGATTTCTTTATTTCTTTATTTTTTTATTAATTTATTATTTTGTTATTACTATTTATGTTTAATTTATTTTAAATTATTTCTTATTTTACTCTTTAGGTTTATTTAATTATAATTTATTTTTCTTTATTTTGCAATTTGTGTTTAATTTATTTTATTTCAGCTTTAGTTTTAGTTCATTTTTAATGTTTTCAGTTTATGTTTCTCATCTTATATTTTTATTGTATTTAAAGTAAAAGAAAAAATTGTAGTTTTTAATAATTTCCAGTTTGTAATTTTAGTGTTTTAACTTCAACTTATTTTGGCCATTTACTGAGATTTTCTAATAATTTCTATATTTTTGTTTTATTTATTTATTTATTTATTTATTTTGCTTTTGTTTATATCTGTTTTTGTTTGTTTAATCTGCTTTAAATATATATATATAGTTTGTTTTTTTATTTGTTTCAATATTTAGGTTATATTTATTTATTTATTTATTTTTATTTTTACTATTTAGGTTTCATTTCCCGTTCATAATTTTAGCACTTCAGCTTATTTCAGTTAGTTTCAATTTTTATCATTTTTCTGTGCTTTTAACAGATTGATTGATTGATTGATTGATTGATTTTATTTATTTTTTTGTTATTACTATTTGCTTAATTTATTTTTATTTATTTCTTATTTTACTCTTTAGGTTTATTTAATTTTAATTTATTTTTCTTTATTTTGTGAATTTTGTTTAATTTATTTTACTTTAGTTTTAGTTTTAGTTCACTTTTAATGTTTTTAGTTTGTTTTTCATTAAATATTTTTATTTTATTTTATTTCAGCTTTATTTCAGTTAACAAAAATGTTTGTATTATCTATGTATTTTTTTAAAATAAGTTTTATTTATTTGTTTTTATTTATTTATTTGTTTTATTATTATTACTATTTAGGTTTCATTTATTTTATTCAAGTTTTAGTTTTATTTATTTCCAGTTGTAATTTAGTGCTTCAGCTTATTTCAGTTAATTGGCAAGTACTTTCTTTTTTTTTTTTTTTAATAATTTTACTGTGTGCTTTTAAAATTATTTATTTATTTATTTATTTATTTATTTCTTGTTGTATTACTATTTATGTTTATTTTATTGTTATTCATTTTTTTGTTTTACTTTTTTATTTTAATTTATTTATCATTTTTCTTTATTTTGCAATTTTTGTTTAATTTATTATACTTCAGTTTTAGTTTTATGTTTCTCATCTAATATTTTTATTTTATTTTATTTCAACTTTATATCCATTAACAAAAATGTTTTAACTATCTATGTATTTTTTGTTTATTATTTTTATTTATTAGTTTTCATTTATTTAGTTGTTTAGTTAGAACTATGTTAAACTAAATGAAAACGAGAAATATTCCCTTGGCAACAGGTTGAATTGAATTTTTTTTAAGAAAACTTTTTTTATTATTATCATTATTTTAAGTAAAATGCCTTTTTGTCGTTTTAATTTAAGTGTAGTTAACTTTAATAACCCTGAGTTAAAGTAGGTCGGTCTCACAGTCAGCATTAGAAAGCATCATGCTGTTTGATCACTTGTGCATAATACCTACAGTATTGCATTGTGGGAAATGGAAAAATCGAGTCTGTAATGGGGTTTGCATAAGCAGGGATTTTAATTAACGCCACTCTGACCTCTTGGTCAATAGTTGAACTTCTGCACCTGATTGTGTGAACCATGTTTAATTGATAAGCAGCTCATCAATCCGTCCATTCAGTGCAGTGTTTGTGTGAGCGGTGCCTCCTCAAAGACAGACCAGAGCTACAGCAGACATAAAAAACATTTAAAAATTACAGTCCTTCTGTACCAGGAACCAGAACTGCAGACCGAAAGCACTGATAAATGTCTAGAGATATCACTGACACCAGTATCAATGCTATGCATTGCTATCAGTCTGACATGGTCTGGTCTGCATGTGGTTGAATGGGCTTTATTAGACGGGGTGTTAAATGTTTGCGTGCTGTGTCTGGACCAAGAAAAAGCCTTGATGCAAGAGCAGAGAATGAATAATATAGGACTTTTAAGTGGCTCATGTTTTATAGCAAAGTCTTGAATTATCAGATATCATCAGAAATGATTATCAGTTCTTATTCAAAAGTTATTTTAACCGTTCATTAAGTTTATTTAAGTTTATTTTAACTTTTTTTTTTTATATAGACAGCAGCTTAACTCACTTGATGTCAGCATGTTGTTAATCACAAAAAGCAATCATACTATCAGTCATACTAATCATAACTTTATCAATATATTTAATGACAAAATGAAACATGTTGTGAACGTGAGTTTGTCACAGAGCAGTGCATTCTGGGATTGCCTTTTTGCAAAGGATACATGCAATACATCCTTAGATATTGCCCAAGGAAAATTGCAGTAAGTTGCTCTACTTTTTAGGGCAGACTTCTATATTATAACTTTAATATTTTATTTAACTTTTACTTTAGTTTAGTTGTTGTGTGCTTTTGACACTTTTCAAATAGTACCGTATGGGTTTGATTTATTTATTTATTTATTATTATTATTATTTTTACTATTTAGATTTAATTTATTTTTATTTCAGTTTTTCATGTCAGTTTTTTTTTTTTCTATCTGTTTTTGGGACAGATTTTTATATTCTTAATTTCTTAAGCATCCATATTCATAATTATTTATATTAGTATATATTATTAATGTTATATATTAATATTATTAAGAATTTGAATTAGCTTTTTATATTTAGTTATGTTTTTATGTTATCAGTTTTATGTATGTATATGTATGTGTGTGTGTATATATATATATATATATATATATATATAATTTTTTTCAGGTTTATATTAAATAAAAATGTTTTTAATAGGTTTACTTTTAAATAACAACAACAAAATAGATGGTGGCATAAAATGTTGTCTAGGTAGGGAGCTCAATGTGTTTTGGGACAGATTTTTATATTCTTAATTTCTTAAGCATCTATATTCATAATTATTTATATTATTATATATTATTAATGTTATATATTAATATTAGTAATAATTTGAATTAGCTTTTTCATATTTTTTATTTAAATTTTATTAAAAAATGTTTTGAAATTTAAAAAAAAACTTTTTTAATTTAATTTTCATTTTTAGTTATGTTTTTATGTTATATGTATATAATGTTTTTCAGGTTTATTTTAAATAAAAATGTTTTTAATAGGTTTACTATCTATATTAAGCATCTGTATTCATAATTATTTATATTATTATAATTTTTTAATATTAATAATTTGAATTAGCTTTTTTATATTGTTTATTTTAATTTAATTGTGTTTTTTAGTAATTATGTAATATGGTTTTAACATTTAAAAAAATACTTTTTTATTTTTAATTTTTATTTTTAGTTCTGTTTTTATGTTATCAGTTTTATCTTAGTAATAATTTTAAGGTTTATTTTAAATACAAAAATGTTTAATATGTCTTTTAATTAACAATAATAAACCAGATGATGGCATAAGATGTTGTCTAAGCAGAGACCTCAGTAGGTTTTATATTCCCAATTTCTTAAGCTTTTATAGTCATAATTAAAAAAATAATATATTATTAATATTTTGAATTAGCCTTTTTATATTTTCAGTTTCCATTTTAATTTTAGCTTAAGTTTTATTAATTTTGTCATGTGCTTTTGACGTTTGTATTATTTTAAATATTACGATTTATGTAGGTTTAATTTTTTTTTTTTTTACAGGTTTTTTTATTTTACTTTTTAGGTTTAGTTTATATTTATTTCAGTTTTAGTTTTTATTTATTTCCAGTTCATAATTTTAGTGCTCCAACTTGATCTTATTTCAGTTAGTTGCCAAGAAAACTTGGTTTTCATCTAATGTTTATATTTTATTTTATTTTTTGTAATAGTTTTAGTTAATGATAATAACCCAGAATTTTATCTTCTCCCTTTCTTAAGCTCACATAGTCAGCGCTAGAGGTCCGTGAACCAAACCTCACATTAAATAGCCTGCAAATCTCTTCTTAAATGCATTTGATATGATCAGAATTATACTGATCTTCCCTTTGTGAAGGATTTTAGTAGTAAAATGCCTCTCGTGATCATCACAAAGGTACAATTTCTCCAGTCTATAAGCAGTCTGCGTCCTTTAAGACGCAATAAAGCGATCGCGGTGACCTTTAAAAACGAACGCCCAGCGTGATTTCCATTACGCCTCAATAACTGTATCGCGCCGACCGTTTGCTGCGGCTGTTGTTCTCGAATGTGTCCCCGGAGACTCCAGCCTCATTCAGAAGTGTTTTAATTCGCCCGCAGTGTGATGTTAGCGTCTATAAAAGGTGTTTCATTAGCTGGTGTGGGGGGTCTAAGAATAGACCGCAGACCTCATTAGAGCGACACGAGGCCGTTCCTGAGAGAAACGGGCGGACGTGAGTCCGTCGACCACCTCAAGACGCTCTCTGACTCTGAGCGCCGGAGAAAAACAGTGAATCACGCTTTGATGGAATTGGGACGGAGCCGACCGTGCGGGCCTGTCCCACTTACCTGGCCGCCGCTAAACTGTTGGGTGAAGTCATTAGCGCGGCGCGGAGGAACACGCTGTCGGTTCGGGACTCTGATGAGGGGAAGAGGAGCCGACAGCCGCGCTCACGTCTGACCCCGCAGACGCTGATTTAACATCAACGTTTATACTTCACTGCTTTAAGATTTACAAATTGAGATTATGGATTGTTTCACTGTATTCAATGACTGACCCAGTTAGCACATAAGAGAGTGTCACAATTTATTCTGTCTGTCATTTTTGTGTACAAATCCTACAAATCAGCTCTATTTTAGTATTATTTATATACTATTATAGTGTTTATTAATATTTTGAATTGGCTTTTTTATACTTTGAGTTTTTATTTTAATTTTACGTTTTTTGTAATGTTTGGTGCTTTTATCATTTTTATTATTTTTTTATTATATTTCTGTTTAGCTTTTTCATTTCGGTTTTAGTAATTTTAGCACTTTAACTTATTTTAAGGCAGTTTCAAATGCAATATTTCTATTTTTAAGTTTAAGTATATATTTTTTATTAATTAATTTTGATTAGTTTTATTTTTTTAGCTTTATTTAAATGAACAAAAATTATTTTTTAATACTTTTAGTTGCTTGATGCTTGTAAAGGCTTGTGAAGTGTTTATATACTATTTTTTACTATATTTATTAATATTCTGAATTAGCTTTTTTATACTTTTTCTTTAGCAGTTTTCTTTTTAATTTTAATTTATTTGTAATGTTTTGTGCTTTTGTCGTTTTTAGTAATGGTAGTATTTAAACTTAACTTTTAGTAATTTTTGTGTTTAAGCGTATTTTAAGGCAGTTGCAAATGCAATATTTCTATTTTTAATTTAATTTTAGTAATTTTAAGTAATTGTATTTTATTTCTGCTTTATTTGTGAAGTGTTTATATACTATTATAGTATTTATTAATATTTTGAATAGAGCTTTTTATACTTTCAATTTTCATTTTCATTTTGAAGTTTTTGTAATGTTTGGGGCTTTTGTCATTTTTATTTATTTATTTATTTTATATTTTTGTTTAGCTTTTTTTATTTCAGTTTTAGTAATTTTAAGTAAACTTATTTTAAGGCAGTTGCAAATGCAATATTTCTATTTTTATATCTATTTTTTTTATATCTGTTATATTGTGTTATATCTAATATTTTTGTTTTATTTTATTTCAGCTTTATTTGCTTTTTTTTCAGTTTTAGTAATTTTAGTACTTATTTTGGGGCAGTTTCAAATGCAACATTTCTATTTTTAAGTTTAAGTTTTATATCTTAATATTTTATTTTTATTTTTATTTTTTATTTTATTATTTCAGCTTTATTTAAATGAACAAAATGTATTTTCAATAGTTTGCAAATGCAATATTTCTATTTTTTAAGTTTAGGTTTTATCTCTAATATTTTTATTTTTACATCCTAGCAATTCCCTATTTTATTTTTATTATATTTTTAATTTTCATTATATTTTAGCTTTATTTAAATGAACAAAAATTATTTTTAATAGTTTTAGTTGCTTGATGCTTGTGAAAGCGTTACAATTTATTTTATCCCTAAAACTTAGTAATTTTGTTTTGTTATTTTGTCATTTTTAATTGTTTTTATATATATATACATATATATATATATATATATATATATATTTAGCTTTATTTATTTATTTATTTATTTAGCTTTAGTAATTTTAGTACTTAAACTTATTTATTGCACTTAGTTGCAAAGGCACTTTTTTGTATTTTTTTTTAAGTTTATATTACAACATTTATACTTTATTTCAGCTTTATTTAAATTAACGAATATTATTTTTAGTAATTTGAGTTTGCTTTGTGCTTGTAAAATATAATCAGGAAAGCATCAACCTATTTTATCACTCATTTTTGTGTACAAGTCATACAAATCAGTGTTATTTTAGTATTATTTATATACTATTATAGTATTTATTCATATATTTTAAAGTTTTAATTTAGATTTTTCAGTTTGAGTAGTTTTGTTGTGTGCTTTTGTCATTTTTTTTATTTTTATTTGTATTTTTTTCTATTTTAACTTTTTTGTTTTAGTTACTTAAACTTATTTTATTTTAGTTGAAAAGGCAACATTTCTATTTTTTTTCTTTTTTTTTTTTTTTTGAAGTTTTAATTTTTAAATATAATTATTTTATTTTATTTCAGTTTTATTTAAATTTAGCAAAAACTATTCGAGCAAGTTTAGTTTTAGTAACCTGGGTCTTTCTACACCCTTAAAATACTTCTTAAATTTGGGAAACCTCTGGAAAAGCACTGTCAGAGGTTTCTCTAGCATATAAACAACCAGAAAGAACAGATTCTTGCTAATTTAAAATCATAAATGCTCTGAAAACATCTGCTGAATGTCGTTCTGACTTACGTCTGTTTTCCATCCGTGTATTTTAATGACATTGCAGATGAGCAAATGCTGTAAAAATTACATCTTCCAGATGAAAATGCACACATTTGGTGCTGTGTGTGTGCTAACAACCATTACCAGCATATTAGCACCACACTTGAGCAGCTCGAGATGTGTGTGAGCAGCAGTGGGTGTTTTGCAGGTTTAATGGGTGTGTGTTTGTGTCTCAGGATCTGTGTGGAGAGACGACAGAGCTGACGGAGCGCTGCGAACTCATCAGTGAGCGACTGCATTACCTAGAAGAGCAGCTTCAGACCGCCATAGACCAGCACGACAAGGACCTCACTCATATCCTTATAGAGCTTTGTGTGTGTGCATGGATACTTCAGTAGTTTGGTCACTATTAATAGTGCTTATAGTTAGTGGTAGGGGTTTGTTCAAATCACTGAAACTGAGTATTACAAGGTAACAATTTTGACTAAGCAGACAGTAAAATAATTCTAAAATCAAACACTGAGTGAGAAACACAAACTGCATGACTATTTTGACTTACCAGATAGCAACCACACAATGCCATAGGAATCACCCTAAAACACCCCAGCTACACCCTAACAACCACCCAGAACACCCTAGTATGTCAACGCCCTAGAAACCACCTAGAAAAACTGTCCAGATTGCCCTAGGATCCACCCTAAAACACCCTAGGAATGGCCTATCAACCACCCAGAATAGCTTAGTATAGCAACACCCTAGATACCACCCGGAACACCCTTGGAAAGCAGCACCAGTACAGTCACCCAGAAAGCCTTAGCAACCACTGGGAATGCCCTAGCAATGACTTAGAACAGTCCCGCAGCTCACCCGTCGCACCAAGATCACCCTAGCAATGCCCTAACAACCACCCAAAACACCCTAGTAACGCATCGCCCTAAAAACCACCAAGATCACCCTAGCAATGCTGAACAAACACCAGAACACCCTAGTAGCGCGAGCCTAAAACCACCAAGATCACCTAGCAGTGCCTAACAAACACCCAGAACACCCTAGTAACACATCGGCCCTAAAACCACCGGATCACCCTACCAATGCCTAACAAACACCCAGAACACCCTAGTAACACATCGCCCTAAACCACCAAGATCACCCTAGTAATGCCCTAACAACCACCCAAAACACCCTAGTAGCGACGCCTAAAACCACCAAGATCACCCTAGCAATGCTGAACAAACACCCAGAACACCCTAGTAACGCGATAACCCTAAAACCACCAAGATCACCCTACCAATGCCCTAACAAACACCCAGAACACCCTAGTAACACATCACTCTAAAACCACCAAGATCACCCTACCAATGCCTAACAAACACCCAGAACACCCTAGTAACACACCTAAAACCACTCAAGATCGCCTACCGGCCTAGCAGAGCAGGCACCCAGCCCTAGTAAAACGAACACGTAACGCGCCTAGAAACCACCAAGATCACCCTTGCCCCTAACAACTACCCACAACACTCTCGAATACAATGACCTAAAACCACCCTGAACACCCTAGTAATGCTACACCCTAAAAACCCAGACACCCCTAGTAACGACCACAAACCACCAAGAGCACCCTAGCAATTCCCTAACAAACACCCAGAACACCCTAGTAACGCATGACCCTAGAAACCACCAAGATCACCCTAGCAGTGCCCTAACAAACACCCAGAACACCCTAGTAATGCAATATCCTAACAATCACCCAGAATCACAGTGGTGACTCTTGCATGGCCTGATGCCACACTTGTCTTCAGTCAGTTACTCAGGACTCATTATGTGTGTATCTCTAATGGAAATCCTCAGGGTTTCTTCAGGTCGCTCTGATTGGTTGTTAGGCTGAAATAAAATGATCGGTGCGCTCCGATCTCATGTTCTCGGTCGGGCCTAATAAAAATCCACGAGTGGAGAGCGCTTCATCATTGTGCTGTCACAGGAACACGCCTCACACACTCATTAGAGCCCCTAATGTAACTCACCCGTCGCTTTAACCCTGCAGAAGAGCTGCTTCACAGAGAACCGTCTCGTTTGACAGCACACGACGCTCTCTTCCGGACAGGAATTAAGGATAAGCCTGAACGGATCACTGGCCATTTCTTCTTTTCTTTTTGAGTGATATTGAATATGAGGGATAAGATTTGAGTTATTAGAGGAATTCAGAGCTCAGCAAAGGCTGAAAGAAGGCGTCAGACAGAGAAAAGGGAAATGGAGACAGACTAGTCGGCCGTCACTCTGAAGTGAGATTAAAGCAGTGAGATGAAGGGAAAGGTTATGACATAGTGCGCTGTCATCGCTCTGACATCTTCATATTTCTCTGGCCACCTGTGTGCCGAGCGAATCCGTGCTTTTGCATTGAATGAGAGGAAAGCGTATAGATGAGATTGATTTGAACGTCCCATTTTGTTCTGCTTGATTGTATTCAACCTTGTTCGACTTTGTTCCTCAATAGCAGTAGTTCTCAACTGGTTTTGCTTCAGAATTATAGTTTTACATTAGACAGTGAGCAGAGGTCACTAACAAACTAATGAACAAGACTTCTACAGCATTTATTATCTTGGTTAATGTTAATTTCAGCATTTAGTAATGCATTATTAAAATCACAAGTTGTGTTTGTTAACATTAGTTAATGCACTGTGAACTAACAATGAACAACTGTATTTTTATTAAGTGTAGTGTAATAAATGTATTGTTCATTGTTCATTCATGTTAGTTAATAAATGAATGAACGAATATATAGTAGGAATATCCCAATGTTTTTTTATTTATTATTGAATTAAATTATTTTAATTAAATTAAGTCAAATTTAGAATGAATAGTTTGATTTATAAATGATAAATTTTTATTGTAATTTATTATTTATAAAAGTAGGAAAAGTAAGTAGGAATATCCCATTTTTACATTTTATATAATAATAATAATTTTAATATAATTATTATATAGTGATGCATTCTAAATTATATTATCAATTGTTACAGTATTATTAAATTAAATATATTTAAATTATTTTTAGATAGAAATATTTTTAATTATTAAGTAAATATTGAATTAAAATATTTAAATTACATTTTTATAATGAATATTTTATTTATTTATAACTAATAATTGTTTATTGTAATGTATTATTTTTAAAGTAGGAATATCCCATATTGCATTATACAATAATGATAATAATAATAATAATAATAATAATATTTTTAATATACTTATTATATAATTTCGAAGTAATATAATAAGTTATAATATAAAAATCGAAATAATACAATTTTATTGTAATTTATTATTTATAAAAAAAAAGTAGGAAAATCCCACATTGCATTATTAATAATAATAATAATAATTTTTTTTTACGCAATTTATTATATAATTTAGAAGTAATATAATTATAAATTCTAAATTATACTATAAAAGTCTAAATTAAATTATTAATATATATATAAATAAATATATTAAATTAAATGTTATATTTTAAATACATTATTGTTGAATTAAATTACTGATTAAATATAAATGTATATAAAATTAAAATTATTTTAAAATATTACTGTATTATTAAATTAAATTATAGATAAATTATTTTAATATAGAAATATTTCTTATTGAATGTAATCATTTAAATTATTATTTTTTTATTTATAATGAATAATTGAATATGTTTTTATTGTAATTTATTATTTATAAAAAAAATAGTTTGAATATCCCACATTGCATTATTTATATAACAATAATAATATTAATAATAATTCAGAAGTAAAATAATTATAAATGATATTGTTTGAAATCTAAATTAATTATTATTATACTTAGTAATAAATTATTACATTATGGTTATTTAAACAAGTACGTACATTTGTGGCCCACTAATTAAAAACCACTGTTTAATGTGAATGAAACACTCCGTTAATCATCTGCTTAATGAACAGTGCCGTCATGCTAATTTGTTGGCTCGTTTTGTTCCATAATGTCACAAATCAGACCTTGACAGAATATTATGTCAGAATCATATGCTCAGATATCCAAAATATTGATCAGCCAAACAATCGTGTGTAATCTAGTTCATTTACATCTTACGATGGAGTTTTATCGATCAGCACAAGTATGAGGAGTAAATGAAGCCTGCTGCAGTGCCATCATACGTGCATGAGGTTTGGTTTTCATGAAAACGACAAAAATAGTCATTAAAGCCGCAGTAACTTGAGGAGCACATCAAGCTGGTTTGATTGCACTGGTTAAGCAGAAAGATGAGCAAATAAACACATAATAAGCTGAGGTTTGTGCCTGAAGAACTTCATTAGATCCGTCCGTTCAGCCGGAGGGAGATCTTACCGATCCTCTTTCATAATTCATGAAGCGCTCTTTAACGGCTGCTTAATTATGAATGGGGACAATCTGGGGCCATTTGGAGAGCAAAACGTGCCCGTCAGGCCTCATCTGCCACGAGAGGCGTCCCTTTGATTCGCCACTTATACCGGACACTCGGTCCCACTCGGACGAGTTAAACAATCCAGCGCTGATGAGGGTTGAGCCCCGTTCTCATGAAACAGCATGAATTATTTAGGCGAGAGTGCTTGAACTGAACGGGGTCCGTCGGGGAGATGAACCGAGCCTTTGAATTATGAAGGGTCGCTTGGGGGAGGAGACGACCGGCGTGATCGCATAATTGTGAAATCGGTGTCAGGTGGTCGGGCCACACATAATGAAAGTGTTTAAGATGGGTCGTTTAGACGGGACTTCTGGTATGTGGTTAGTGTAACAGAGAAATGATGACAACTGGGTCCAAAATATAAAATGTCATGTCACACCAGCTAATGGTGGGTGAATTGAAAAAATATATATATAATAATAATAATAATGCATAATGCATGGCTGGTAATAATAATATTTTATTTAATTTTATTTAGAACATTTATATTTAAAACAATATTGCAGAATGCATGGATTGTAATAAAAAGTGTGTTTATATGATTTTATTAGATTGATTTTAATGAGTATATAGCATAATGAATGTCCAGTGTGTGTGTGTGTGTGTATATGTGTGTGTGTGTATATATATATATATATATATATATTTTTTTTAATTATTTTTATGTATAACGATAATGCAGAATCAATGGATTGTAATAAAAAGTAAATAGTTAGTATATAGCATAATGAGTGTCCAGTAAGAATTATATTTTTAATGAGAATTTTATATAAAATAAAATAAAATAATTTATTACAATTATTTTAATTAAAAAATATAATATTATATTAAAAAATATTTAAAAATATTTTGTATATATAATATTTTATTATAAGTGTATTTTTGTTCCAACGACAGTAGAACCCTGTGACCGGTAAAAAATTATATATTTTTTAAATAATTATAATTATTTAATTATTTATTTAAAATAATTATTTTAAAATTATTGTATTAATAAAAACAATTATATAAAATTAATTAGGAAAAAAAAAAAATATATATATATATATATAATATATATAAAATATATATATATATATTATATATATATATAAATGCAATTAGTTTAATTTTAATTTTATAATTTTACATACATTTTATATATATACATTTATTTTTTGTTTACTGCATTGATTTTCTTATTATTTTACAATTCAAAGTTTTACTAAAAGTGTATTTTTGTTTCTATTGCAATTGAACCCTTAAGCTTATTTGTCTTGTTTTTTAGGTATATTAACATGTTTTTTTTAAAAAATAAATAAATAACTACAAAATTGGGCATCCCAGTTGTTGTGGCAGATTTAGTTTTTCATTTGCAGATTGTTTTTTTTTTTTGTTTTTTTTTTAATCTTTGAATCACTTATGTGAGTGTCAAACTTTTGATCTTACAATGCATTATGTGGTAGTTTTTCATAAGGTTGTCAGGCTAGTTACCAGCCAATTTCTGTTGTTTGGTGTCTGATGTGTTAATTTTGGATCCTCTCTGAGTCTTCATGTCTCTGTTATTTGTGAATGTTGTGTTGTGGATGAGTAAATTATATTTGGCCACATTTTCTTTAACTCTACTGCCCACTATCCTTAGAGAAGGAGGTTCAGGAAGTGAAGGCTGCTCTTCAAGCAATGCTGTCACAGCTGAAGAAGGAGGAGGAGGATGAGGAGAAAGAAGAGGATGAAGAGAAGTACTGTGATGTAGAAGAAGAAGAAGTTGAAGATGAAGAGCTAGAAGAGGAGCATTACTTCAGTGACAGCTGGGAGATCTGAACAAGACTCAGTTTTCATACTGTCATCTTGCACTGAGCTCTAGCACTTAAAGGGAGGAGTTGATCTTTTTCTAGTTTTCTAGTCATTTACTCACCCACATAGAATTTCAAAAGCACTTGCTATATGTTTACACTATGCTGCGTTTTAGTTTTTTTTACAGTACAAACCACTGTCCACTTTCACTGAAAAGCAAAATCTTGAACATTTCAGTCATTTTTGTTTCATGCAAGTGAGAAAATAGTGTTTGGAATGACATGTGGGTGAATAAATGATGACAAAAAATACATTTTCGGTGAATTATTTAATGATTAGGACCACTAACCATGTGCATCTCGTCAGGAGTTGCCTTAAAATACAAAACATAGCTTGTTTCAGTGTCGCCAACCACTATTTTATTCTTATTCTAATCAGTTGGTGTTTATTTATTTAACTTACTATACTTTGCAGCTTTGGCATCACATTGCAGAGGCCTGATTTCAGGATATTTAAACAGCATGGCAACCTATTTATTTATTTAAATTGCTTTGATATATCATTATTATTTCCTGAAAAAAAGAAAAAGAAAAAAAAAACATGCATAAGAATCTGTTTGGGACCAAACTTTTCTTTTTATAGATGTAAAGAACAATAAACACCAAAATCCTAAATCTGAAAAAGTAAATGGAAACAGTCCGGTTGTTCAGATTATGAGCTCAGGATTGAAGTGTCGC
The DNA here is from genome assembly GCA_012976165.1 of Labeo catla. NCBI lineage: Eukaryota > Metazoa > Chordata > Actinopteri > Cypriniformes > Cyprinidae > Labeo > Labeo catla. Next base: position 9,224 of record VONZ01003134.1, on the reverse strand, counting down.
TTCCGCAACTCATTTCCGTCGTATGACTGAACTCTGTTTTTTCAGGTTCATGACAGAAGTATGTGGTGCTTTGACGTACGAAACGACTGTATTTCAGCCCTGCTGATGTTCTGTGAATTATAAGGGTCATGTAGCAATTTGTCTCCTTATATGAAGCAGAAACAGGTGCTTCTTTTAAAAATTCTTTTAAAAAAGTTTTACTTTTTAAGCAAAGCACTTTTAAAATGTAAGCTGTTTTTGTCTTTGTTACCTGTGGATTTCACCTTGTTTGTTTGTACTAATCACATGAATGTATATTTGCATGTTCATCATCTGGTTTTACTCATCACTATTTTTCATTTTAATTTTTTTCCCCATATTTAAATGATTATGATACAATTTTGTTTTTAAATATATTTGATATCCCTACAAAAATGCCTTTGTATTTTTTTTCCCACAAAAAAGGGACACTAGAGCATACAATTTGATAACAACATCATTACTAAAAGACTTTCAACGTCCATTTGTGTAATATGAATCAGATCAGATTTGGAAAAATGTATCATTGCATCATTTGCTCACCAATGGATCCTCTGCAATGAATGGGTGCCATCAGAATGAGAGTCCAAACAGCTGATAAAAACATCACAATAATCCACAAGTAATGCACAACACTCCAGTCCATCAGTTAACATCTTGTGAAGACAAAAGATGTTTGAAACAAAACTATGAGTCTATAATCCATCATAATGTTTCCTCCAGTGATAAAGTTGCTTCATCTGAATCAGGAGAGAAATCTGCACAAGCACCGTTTACAAGCCAAATCAGTTCAAAACGGCTCTAAACAAATTAGTGGCTGGATTGTGATGTGAGAGACAAAAGGAAAAGGACATTTTCTACTGGAGGATGCATTATTATGAATTATGGACTTCGTTCAAAGCATTTTAATGATGTATTTGTTTCTTACAAAGACGCAGCTTTTGTCTTCTCAAAATGTTAGCTGATGGATGGACTGGTGTTACTTGTGGATTATTGTGATGTTTTTATCAGCTGTTTGGACTCTGAACAGTGTTTTCAGGTTCATGACAGAAGTATGTGGTGCTTTGACTTATAAAACGACTGTATTTCAGCCCTGCTGATGTTCAGTGAATTATAAGGGTCATGTAGCAATTTGTCTCCTTATATGAAGCAGAAACAGGTGCTTCTTTTAAAAATTTTTTTTTTTTTTAAAGTTTTAATTTTTAAGCAAAGCACTTTTAAAATGTAAGCTGTTTTTGTCTTTGTTACCTGTGGATTTCACCTTGTTTGTTTGTACTAATCACATGAATGTATATTTGCATGTTCATCATCTGGTTTACTCACCACTGTTTTTCATTTTAATTTTTTTCCCCATATTTAAATGATTATGATACAGTTTTGTTTTTAAATATATTTGATACCCCTACAAAAATGCCTTTGTATTTTTTTCTCACAAAAAATGGACACTAGAGCATACAATTTGATAACAACGTCATTATTAAAAGACTTTCAACGTCCATTTGTGTAATATGAATCTGATCAGATTTGGAAAAATGGATCCTCTGCAGTGAATGGGTGCCATCAGAATGAGAGTCCAAACAGCTGATAAAAACATCACAATAATTCACAAGTAATGCACAACACTCCAGTCCATCAGCTAACATCTTGAGAAGACAAAAGATGCATGTTTGAAACAAAACTATGAGTCTATAATCCATCATAATGTTTCCTCCAGTGAGAAAGTTGCTTGGTCTGAATCAGGAGAGAAATCTGCACAAGCACCGTTTACAAGCCAAATCAGTCCAAAACAGCTCTAAACAAATTTGTTGCTGGATTGTGATGTGAGAGACGAAAGGAGAAGGACTTTTTCTACTGAAGGATGCATTATTATGAATTATGGACTTGTATTTTTGTTCAAAACATCTTAATGATGCATTTGTTTCTTACAAACACACAGCTTTTGTCTTCTCAAGATGTTAGCTGATGGACTGGAGTGGCGTTATTTGTGAATCATTGTGATGTTTTTATAGTAGAGAATGGGTGCCGTCAGAATGAGAGTACAAACAGCTGATAAAAACATCAAAATAATCCACAAGTAATCCACAACACATATTTTGATGTGTTTATCAGCTGTTTGAACTCTCATTCTGACAGCACCCATTCTCTACTATAAAAACATCACAATAATTCACAAATAACGCCACTCCAGTCCATTACTTAACATATTGAGAAGACAAAAGATGCGTGTTTGTAAGAAACAAATCCATCAAGATGTTTTAAACAAAAATATGAGTCTATAATTTATAATAATGTTTCCTCCAGTGAGAAAGTTGCTTCGTCTGAATCAGGAGAGAAATCTGCACAAACACTGTTTACAAGCCAAATCAGTCCAAAACGGCTCTAAACAAATTCGTGGCTGGATTGTGATGTGAGACACTTTTTCACTGGAAGAAGCATTATGATGAATTGTGGACTTTGTTAAAAATGTCTTAATGATGCATTTGTTTCTTACAAGCACGCAGGTTTTGTCTTCTCAGGATGTTAACTGATGGACTGGAGTGTTGTGGATTACTTGTGGATTATTGTGACGTTTTTATCAACTGTTGGGACTCTCATTCTGACGGCACCCATTCACATCCATTGGTGAGCAAGTGATGCAATGCTGCATTTCTTCACATCTGATGAAGAAACAAACTCATCTACATCTTGGATGGCCTGAGGGTGAATAAATAGTCAGCAAATTTCATTTTTGGGTGAACTAAGCCTATTCCTCTAATACTCCATCTCACATCGTCACTTAACAATGCACACATCCAGCAGAATAATAGTCCAGGTTTATGAGCGGCACATTCATCAGCTCTAGGCAGATCACATGCGGCACCTGCAGCGTTCAGTGGACGGGTACAATCTTGTCTCCTAATTGAATCTTTGTTTATGCCAGGTTGCCGCTGCTCAGGTGGATTCGTTTCGCTCTTCGCTGTTAGATACAGACTGGCTGGTTTGTTTGTGGTACACAAATCATGTAGAACTGCTGCTTATTTTGCACTGTGGGAAATGTGAAGTAGGCTGTCTTCATAAATGCTCACATGATTATCAAAAGTTGAGATGTCATTCACATTTTGGTCATTTTGTAAGCGACTTTTCTTTCTTTTAGAAAAAAATGTATTTATTTGTGTTTCCTGCTAGCTAAATTTCACATACATAAATAAAAACCTGTCTCTGAACCTCTCTTTTCTTTACTTAAAATATCTGTACTAGTACACGTGAATCCCAAAGCAGTGAAAACTGCATCTCTATAGTAATCCTATATGTGTCCTCTTAAGATGTAAAAAAAAAAAAACATGGGTACTAATTAAACCATGGTAAACACAAATTAACCAATAATTTGGTACACTAATCATAGTTTCTTTGTTTTTTTATACCTGTAATGGTTTGATATTTTTACCTGTTTACTAAAAACAAAGAAACCGGAAAAATAAGAGATATGCGCTCCTAAGTCCCTATGGTTCACGATCCGCGCTCCGAATTTCTGATCCGAATCAAAAGATTCACGAACCCGCTCAGAAGTTCCGATCTAATCAAAGGATTCGCGGTTCACGCTCCGTAGTCCCGAACTGAATAATGATTCGCAAATAATTCAATTGCCGAAATGATTCACGAACCCGCTCCCAACTTCTGAACTGAATCAAAAGATTCACGAACCCGCTCCGAACTTCCGATCTAAATCAAATGATTCGGGAACCGCTCCGAACTTCCGATCAAATGATTTGAAATGATTCACGATACGCGATCCTATTGGAGTGCTTCGAAACAGTAAATCATTTTGCGACGCAATGGGTTAAATGATTAACGTGTTTTCTAAAAATCAATTGATGTGGGGTTCGTGAATCTTTTGATCGGAAGTTCAAAACGGGTCACTTGGCGAATATTCGGGATCTGCGGTCTGTAGTCCCGATCTGTATAATGATTCGCGCACCATCATTTAAAAGCGGAACTTCGGACCGCGAATCGCGAATTATTTAATTCGCGAAGTGATTCGTCACTCATTTCGAACTTCGGATCTGAACCAAAAGATTCACGAACCCCTTCTAAACTTCTGATCTAATGATTCGCGATACGTGACGTTCCGATTCGCGATCAAATGATTCCCGATCAAATGATTCGCGAAACGCGATTCGAAATCATTATTTGAATGAAATGATTCACGATCCGATTGGAGCGCTTCGAAGCAGTGAATCATTTTGCGACGCAGTGGTTTAACTGAATCGGAGTTTCAGAATCTCCGTTTCAACACTATAATAAAATAAAATAAATGGCTCTTTTGATCTGTCTTTTTTGCTAGTGAATCGCTTGAACTGAATGATCGAAGCTCACGAGTTTGAATCAATCAGAGCGGTTCCAGCGTAAATGACTCACTCATTGGAATCAGTTTGTTTGTTCGTCCGCTTATCGCGTCTTCGGCCATGTTTATACCACGCTGTCAGTGCTACTTCTGCCTTAGTTCGCTAGTTTTATGACATTTAGTGAAATAAGCGACAAAATTATTACGTTTACAAATAAAATATCCATATTTCCACTCCAAGGATAACATCCAACACAAATCTACGATTATATTCAGGTAAGTTAACCGGTTTACTGCTAACTAGTGAAACACTAACGTTAATTTGATGAGCTGCAGCTCAAAATACATGTCAGATGGAAACATTGTGCATTATGATCGAGTTTGTAGCCTAATGCACTATATTTAAAATAGTTTGAGTACTGTAATTCAGTTGTTGACAGTTCAATAGAAATTCAAATGAAAGCATCCAGTCATCTCATACCATTGAAGTAAATGTTTGTTTAGTTTATCAGTATAAATATTTTTAAAATTATTGTTGTATCTGATAGTGTTAGTCTACATAGAGTGATATTCAATGTAAAAAGAGGAAAAATGGGAGCAGGAGATGAAAACAGCATAACAGCATTAAGTTAAAGAGGGCAAACCTTTTCATTTAACTGAACTGTACACATGTTTTATGTGTTTAAACCTTGGTTACCTTATATGTTCTTATGTTCTTTCTTTTCTAGCATATCTACTTTAACTTCTCAGGTAATATCCACTTAATATTTATTTCAGTTAACAATGTTTTTGTATGGGTTTAGTTTTAGTTAATAGTAACAACACTGCAGCTCAGAAATAACTTTTAAAATTGGGGACCAGATAAAACAACTAGATGTTTCTCATCTGTCAGATATCCATAGTGAACTGAACTAGGTCCAGCTGTCCGTTGAAGGTTACATTTGTAAATCAGCTCTTTTCAGGACCTGACAGGCCCTGATTGTGATTGAATACAAGGAAACATTTGAAGGGAAGAAACACTGAAATGACCATTTAATTTGAAGAGAAAGTGTGCTTGGACTTAATGAGCGTTCAGAAGGTCTGAAGCAGCCGTCAATGCGTGAGATGAGACGACGACAGGGCTGAGTGATGAACGACAGAGCAGAAATGGTTTCACCTCATTCTTATTCCGTCATTCTGCCAGTGGAAATCACACTTAATTATGAGCACAATGCCGCTGGGAGCCGCGCCACACACACTCTCACACACTCTCGCACACGTCATTTAGGGCTGGATGAGATGTGACAGGCTGCCTGCTAATGGCACAAATCCTGAGCTGCAGGACTGAACTGCCATTTTTTCACCAGTGGCTTCCTTCCTTTACCGTTTACCTTCTCTTACCTTCATATCTCTGAGTTCCTGTGGAATATAAGTGGGACTCATTATTGCTGCTTCCTGCTGCAGAAATGAATAAAGCAGATACATTTATCAGTTATTAATGATCTATCAGTGCTTCTTTGTGTGTATATATACGTATATATAACAAACATAAATACACACAAAATATTTTTATGGTTTTTGAAAGAAATCTCTTATGCTTAGCAAGTCTGCATTTATAATACAATAAAACAGCAATATTTTAAAATATTACAATTTAAAATATCCGTTATCTATGTGAATACGTTGTAAAATGTATTTTATTTGTTCAAGCTTTTGGTACAATTTGTCTCTTCTGCTTACCAAGGCTGCATTTAAAAAAAAAAAACAGTAAAATGTTGAAATATTATTCTAATTTAGAATAGTGTTTCTCTATTTGAATGTATTTTAAAAAATGTAATTTATTCTTGGAATCAAAGCTGAATTTTCAGCATCATTACTCCAGTCTTCAGTGTCACAAGATCCTTCAGGAATCATTCTAATATGCTGATTTGCTGCTCTAGAAACATTTCTGATTATTATCAATGTTGAAAACTGTTGTGCTGCTTCATATTTTTGTGGAGATACTTTTTTTTTCAGGATTCTTTAATGGACAGAAAGTTGAAAAGAACAGCTTTTAATTAAAATAGAAATCTTTTGTAAAAAACATTTTAAATGTCTTTATTGTCACTTATCCGTTTAATGTTATTCAAATAAATTAATCTATTTAATAAATAAATAAAATATGACTGACCCCATACTTTTGAACAGTAGTGTACATGTTGCCATAATGGAACCTGCCATAAAAAGTCGATTTTTTTGTACAATATAATAATTGTACAAAACCTACAACATAGCAACTTAAAAAAATAATAATAATAATAATTTTACTTATCTCACATTTTAGCACATGATGCCCCTATGATGGAGCACGCCAACTTATATTTGATTATATTTTATATTATTTAAATGTTTTTTGTTTTTGTTTATTTATTTTATTTATACATTTAAATTGTATTTATTTCTTTATTTTCGTTTGTTTATTAGAGAAAATAGTACTTTTATTCAGCGGAGTAAATATATTATTAAAGTAAAACACACTGTTTGTTAAAAAGGCCTGATGTATGTGGACTTTTATTTTGAAGTTTTCTGGCGATCAGTCGGGGTTTGAATGCACTGTCAATGCAGCAACGTAAAGACGCTATGCTCCGCCCATTTCCAGCAGGTGACGGTGATTAGCGTTTGGTAGAAATAGACCTGCATGGAATGGGTGAAAGAAAGGGGACTTGATGCTTGCTTCGTGTTGGTGTTGTGTGCGTATAATAGATGAACCAAGTAAGTTAAATTATGTATTTTAGCTTATGTTAACTGTGATCTGTCTAAACATATAATATTCTGTTCAAAAGTATTCTTTGTTTAAAGATGCTTATAGAATTGGTGATTAATGTTTATGTATACATGTGATGTTGATTATTGTTGGAAATTTGTTTGCTGCCTTTCTTTGTCTGAATTTACTGAGTTGTTTATTCTAATTCCATTCATTATATGGTTGTTTCAGACCACATGCACAAGTAAATAAAAGGCATCAAAGAACTTTAAGTTGCATCTTCATGTCTCTGATCGGACGTCTGTGGTGAACTGGTCCCCCACCAGCTATCCCCACTGGTTTTAATTCAATCAGTTTTGTTTACTATTTAAATAAAATGTTTTGTAATGTTTTAAAAGTGTGTATTTATTTTTCTTTTTGTGTTTTTAAATGAGTGTTGCACTTTTTTTTTAATTTATTAGTTAGATTTTGTTTGTTTATTTTTATTTGGTTAATTTAAAACAAATATTTTAAAGAAAATAGTACTTTTATTCAGCAAGGATGCATTAAGTTGATCAAAAATGACAGTAAAGACATTTATAATGTTATAATGCATTTTCTGTATCAATGCTGTTTTGAACTTTCTATAGACTGAAGAATCCCACAAAATAAAATGTATCAGTTTCCACAAAAATATGGAGCAGCACAACTGTTTTTCAACATTGATATTTTAGATTTTTTTTTTTTTTTTTGCAGAAAAGAACAGTATGTATACATTTGATGGACTTATTTATTAAATAAAGAAATTGGTACTTTCATCCAGAAAAGATTCATTAAATTGACTAAAGTTCAACAAAGAATCCTGAAAAATAAAATGCGTAATGTTTCCACAAAAATATGAAGCAGCACAAGATTAATAGAAATGTTTCTTGAGCAGAAAAATAAAAAAAAAATTTAAATTTTATTTATCTATGTGTCCCTTTTAGCACATGATGCCCCTATGATGGAACGCTCCAACTGTGACTCACGGGAAGTGACATCACTGGAACAAAAATGGAAGGAAAGCATGTAAGAACTCTTTTGTTGTTGTTTCTAACACAAATTTGAACCCTATCACCATGTTAGAGTAAGAACAATTATCAAATGTAAAAACAGTATTTTGTGGAAAAGATGAACATGAACTAAATGTGCTCATGCCTGTTTTTAAGATTTTCAAGTCCTTTTTAGACTCCATTTCGGTCAATAAACAGATAGTGGAGGTATTGACAGATAATAAGTAGGATTATTGACTGACATTCTGATATTGGCTGAGATGTTTCCAAAAACGAAAACGGCAGCCTTGTAAATATTAATGCACATTAATGCAGTGTCAAGTGTTAAATAAATGCCATTTTTACAATTTAAACAATCCTTTGCTATCATTAAACTGTGTCATAGTTCCAGCCGTTGATATCAAGCTTGATATCAAAGGCCGTCTGATATTTCAATCCATTTTAAATGTTAATGAGAAAACCATAAAGTCTAGATAATGAGGTCAGTATCATGTGTGGCTGCAGGGATCGGTGTGTTTTGACAGCAGGTCTGTTTAAATCACGTGACATGAGCGCAGACTCATGGCTGTCAGTTCTGGACACTGACGTCTGCTGAGACTTGAGCTTATAGTGCTTGTGTGTCAGAGGACATGAATGCAGATGCTTGTGTGTTGAGTTGTCATGGATCAGTGCTGGGTTTTACTGCAATGCTTGATCGCTGCATGGACTTGGCAATGCTGTCGTGTGATGTTTCGTCATGTTGAGGAGTGTGGGGCACTGAAGACGCAGAGCTTCAGCAGTTTATAATAACTGATAACTGGACTGATTATTGGTGTTTGTTGGAAGAAAATCTCAAATATGTTTCTGACGGGAAGATCATCTGTCCATTGCACATGCAAAACAGACTTGATTATATTAACTACATACATACACATATATATATATATGCACACACACATACATTAATGTGTGTGTGTGTGTGTGTGTGTGTGTATATATATATGTATTATATATATATATATATATATATATATATATACATACACACACACACATATGTATGTATGTATATATGTGTGTGTATATTTTATATGCATATATTATATATACGTGTGTGTATATGTATATATGTGTGGTGTGTGTGTGTATATAT
>VONZ01003133.1:0-27913 GCA_012976165.1 Labeo catla | reverse complement strand
AAATATAGCTGCAAGCAGCAATTACCGGGGTTCGAGCATTTAAGGCCTTTGAGGTGGTATGCAAAGTTGTTCAGAATGAGGGGATATATCATACAGATGTAAGTGTAAGATGTAGTGTTTGTGTGAATAGATGAGCATTTTTTAACAATTTGAAGCCATTTACCATAGAAATCTTGTTTTTAAAGCCTTTTTAACTGTTATTGCGCCCCCTATGCTCCGATCTCCATGAAACTTTGCATGCTTCTTAAGAGTCATCTGACACATGTTTTCTCCAATTTTCGTAAAGTTTTAAGTTTTCGTTTTGGTTTTATAAGCTTTTCGGTATATGTGGCCAAGCCCCTATTGTAAATGGCCCCATTACAGCTAACCGAAGGACAAAATTCAACATTTTTTTGATAATTATTGATCTAGAGAGTCCAGAGAAGATGACTGCAGTGGTTTGATCGAGATTGAGCGAAAAACCTAGGACTAGTTCGCAAAAGTAGGGTTTTGACATATTATTGAATAATTAATGAACGGTTTGATTGACAGCAATGGTTCTTGAGGCAAAGTTGTTCATCATGAGGAGATCTATCAAATGATATGCATATTATGTGGATTTGTGAAACACCACGTGATTACAGAGCCATAAAACTCGTTAGCGCCAACTAGTGGCCGATTTGTTTCAAAATTCTTACAGACCTTTAGGACCATGAGTCGAACATGCCCAGTGAGTTGCGTTCCTATCGGCCTCCGTTAACCTTGTCTAATAGGTGCTCAAAATTCATAGGTCGATGGCGGCCATGTTTTTTGAGATACGCAAATGTTCTCATAGACCCTTATGGCACATTGGACAGAGGCACAGCATACCAATTTTCAGGTTGATTGGACTGACGGTTGCGAAGTTATAGCCATTTTTATGTTTTTTCTCTATTATAGCGCCACCAAGTGGGCAAGCTCCGCAATTTTTTTGATTTCACCAAAGACTGAGCTTTTATATATATGTTCTGAGTTTGGTGATGATATGTCATTCTGTTCCAAAGTTATAGCCATTTTAGTGAAAGTGGCCCCGCCTCTTTCGAAAGTTTTGGCGCCCCTTTGCGACCGTGAGTCAAAAGTTTAACTTCTTTTTGATAATTATTAATCTAGGGAGTCTGGAGAACTGTGCTGCAGTGGTTTGATCGAGATCGAGTGAATAACCTAATACTAGTTCGCAAAAGTAGGTTTTTCACATATTTGTGAATATGTAATAAACGACTTGATTGACAACAAAGGTTCTTGAGGCAAAGTTGCTCAGCATGAGGAGATCTATCATATGGTATGAAGTTGTAGTGTTTCTGTGATTATATGAGGATGTTATAGCAATTTAAGGCAATTTACTTTTGAAATTTCGTGTTTTTGAAGCCTTTTTGACTGTCATAGCGCCATCTATGGTCCGATCTCCATGAAATTTTACATGCTTCTTAAGAGTCATCTGACACATGTTTTCACCAACTTTTGTAAAGTTTTGAGTTTTTGTTTAGGTTTTATAGGCTTTTGGGTATATGTGGCCACGTCCCTTTTCTAAATGACCCCGTTATAGCTACCCAAAAGACAAAATTCCACATTTTTTTGATAATTATTGATCTAGAGAGTCTGGAGAACTGCGCTGCAGTGGTTTGATCGAGATTGAGCGAAAAACCTAGGACTAGTTCGCAAAAGTAGGTTTTTCACATATTTGTAAATAATTAATGAATGATTTGATTGACAGCAATAGTTCTTGAGGCAAAGTTGCTCAGCATGTGGAGATCTATCAAATGATATGCATATTGTGTGGATGTGTGAAACACCACGTGAGTGAGGCACATTAGAGAGGCAAAAAACTTGTTAGCGCCAACTAGTGGCCGATTTGTTTCAAAATTCTTACATACCTTTATGGCCATGAGTCGAATATGCCTAGTGAGTTTCGTTCCGATCGGCCTCTGTTAAGCTTGTCTAATAGGTGCTCAAACTTCATTGGCCGCTGGCGGCCATGTTTTTTGAGATACGCCAATGTCCTCATAGACCCTTGTGGGACATTGGACAGAGACACTGCATACCAAGTTTGAGGTCGATCGGACTAACAGTTGTGGAATTATAGCTGTTTTTGTGTTTTTGCATCTCATAGCGCCACCAAGTGGTCAAGCTCGGCAATTTTTTTTATTTCACCAAAGATTGAGATATTACACATGCGTACCGAGTTTGGTGAAGATACCTCATTAGGTTCATGAGTTATAGCCATTTTAGTAAAAATGGCCCTCCACCTGACAAACTTTTTGCGGCCCCTTCGCAACGATGAGTGGAAATATGACATTTTTTTGATAATTATTGATCTTCACTGTCCAGTGAACATTTCTGCACTGGTTTGGTTCCGATCGGGCGAAAAACCTAGGACTAGTTCACAAAAGTAGGGTTTGGACATGATTAAAATTTGCGGGAAAACGGGGCCTCCAGGACCCCAAATCACAGGGGGGTTTTTCAATTTGTATTGACCCAAGGATTCCAAATATCTAATTTTTTTGAGTCTATGACAAGCGGTTTAGGAGTTATGAGCACTTTCGCGTTTTGGTTCACTATAGCGCCACCTATGGGCCGGTTGGGCTCATACTTTGATAGGTTCTCCCCAAATTGAGGTCTACCATCTGGCCAAGTTTGAAGTCTCTAGGACTTACGGTTTGGTCTGCACGATCAGTTTTACGGCAGAAAAATAATAATAAAAATAATAATAAAAATCCTAACAATTACAATAGGGTTTCAGTGCTACGCACTCGAACCCCTAATAATAATAATAATAATAAAAAAAATCCTAACAATTACAATAGGGTTTCAGCGCTACGCGCTCGAACCCCTAAATATAGCTGCAAGCAGCAATTATCGGGGTTCGAGCCTTTTAAGGTCTTTAAGGTGGTATGCTTAGGGTCTAGGCCAACCTGGAATCATGGCTGACAGTAAAACACATCCAAAATGGAGAATATGCTCACAGAAATACACACAGAAACGAAAAGTTTAAACTAATATATTAATACTGAATAAACATGTTTACACACATAGAGACATACATGCATACACATTTTCTTGTACAGATATTTGAAATAAATGATATGGGCCAACACTTTTACTTGCAAGTATTCTCTTTGTAACAGTTTGTCTTTTTCAGATTTCAATTTAATCATAATGTGGTATAATTGTAAAAAACTGATATGTCTGTATGAACAAAATTGTAAGCTTTGCCTAAATGTGATTTTAAATGTTATAACAGTGATTTTATAAGCATTAATCGATCATCAAACCTATTAAAAGCAGTTGTGTTCAGCTGAATAAGCCCATTAGTGGTCTTCTACTGACATCTAGTGGTTATTATTGCAATTTCATGCAATGTCTCATACAAACACTGAGATTTTAAACATCATAACTATTATAGTGTTATTTTTGCCCAGTCTCTCTTGAATTTTGCATATTTGTTTAGAATGAGATTATTTGTCATTTTTGTCACAGTTTTGAGACGTTGCAAGCTTTCTTTTAAAAATGTTAGGCTTTTGGGTACAGTAGATTTAAAGAACATATTTAAAGAACAGTTGGATTGACAGCAATGGTCTTAGACAAAAAATTGTTGAGAATGAGGAGATCTATCATATGGTATGAAGATCTAGTGTTTGTGTGAAAAAATGAGCATTTTTTTAGCAATTCGAGGCCAATTACAATAGAAATGTTGTGTTTTTGAAGCCTTTTTAACTGTTATAGCGCCACCTATGATCCGATGCTATGGTTGCTATGGGTTTAGGATGTAGTCCAACCCAAAATATATGGCTAACACTACAGCACATCTATGATGGACAATACAATCACAAACACAGAATATGAAATAGTTAAACTATTATATTAAAGTTCATTAAGCATTATTACACACACACACACACACACACACACACACACACACACACATTTTGCTGCACATAAGAGATTTGTGTATTAAATGGTAGGTGACAAAATGTTTAGTGCAAGTCTTTTTAAGATTTTATATATAGTTTTCAGGTTTCACTGTAATCATACTCTTGTATTATTGTCAAATATGATATATGTGTTTAAATGAAGTGTTAAACTTTGACTAAATGTGATTTGAAATGTTATATAGTGATTTAGTCTTTGCATGAATTGAAATGAATGGAAAATCTGTGAATAGCAGTGTTCATTTCAATGAGCCATTAGTGGTCTTCTACTGCCATCTAGTGGTTATAGTTGTAATTTCATGACATTTTAAAGAGCGATGCATAGGTTTTAAGCTTTATAACTGTTACATTGCCTTTTTTGCCTGATGTCTTTAAAATGCAGGCTTTTTTAGAATCATATGATGATGATTTGACTTAGGTTTGTGAAATTTTCTTTTCTTTTAGGTTTTATAGACTCGGGTACAGTAGATCATGATCTTATTATTAAGTGGCTATCTAAATGGTAGGGATGTGACGAGACCAGTCGGATTTCGCGAGATCTAGTGACAGTATCCTCCCACAACATTTTGCCATGTTTACATTAGAGCTGCACTATTAATCCTTAAAATATTGAGGTGTCGATTCAAACACCTACGCAATCTTATTCCTAAATAACAATGAGTTATCTATGTCTATTAGGACTGTTTCACATCGCCAGTGTCAGTGGAGCGTGAGAAGCAGGTTTTGTCGCTGCCATGTTAATGAATCAGAAGGTCGGAGTAAATGTGAACGCAGAAAGAGCAACACAAACAGTCTTTTCAACCACATTATAATCATAATTTCAGTGTTACAGATATTTAAATAATAGAAGTACTGGGATAAAAGTTTATAGTTTGGGTATAAACACTTATTGTCTACAGTAGCGATAAAAACGAAAGTATTTTAACACGTGTATCTATTGTAACGCTTATCCTCTTCCGCCAGGAGGTGGCGACAACTGCCCGTTTAAAAAAAAAAGTATGTCATTAAATCATTCATTCAGGAGTTTTCAATAGTCAAACAAGTCTTAATGAAGTGAGACACTGTCTCCTTTATTGAATGGTTTTTTTTTTTTATTTTGTTTAAATGAATATATGTTTTTAAAAGACTTAAGCAATGAAGTTTGTCATTTGCCATTGACCATACACCTTTTTAACTGTTATAGCGCCACCTATGGTCCGATCTTCACGAAACTTTGCATGCTTCTTAAGAGTCATCTGACACATGTTTTCACCAATTTTCGTAAAGTTTTGAGTTTTTGTTTAGTTTTGATAGGCTTTTGGGTATATGTGGCCACGCCCCTGTTGTAAATGACCCCGTTATAGCTAACCGAAGGACAAAATTCAACATTTTTTTGGTAATTATTGATCTAGAGAGTCCAGAGAATATTACTGCAGTGGTTTGATCGAGATTAAGCGAAAAACTTAGGACTAGTTCGCAAAAGTAGGTTTTTAACATATTTGTGAATAATTAATGAACGGTTTGATTGACAGCAATGGTTCTTGAGGCAAAGTTGTTCATCATGAGGAGATCTATCAAATGATATGAAGATCTAGTGTTTGTGTGAATATACTAGCATTTATTTAGCCATTTGAAGCCATTTACCATACACAGCTTGTGTTTTTGAAGCCTTTTTAACTGTTATAGCGGCACCAATGGTCTGATTTTCACGAAACTTTGCATGCTTGTTAAGAGTCACCTGACACATATTTTCTCCAACTTTTGTAAAGTTTTGAGTTTTTGTTTAGGTTTGATAGGCTTTTGGATATATGTGGGCCCGCCCCTTTTATAAATTACCCCGTTATAGCTAACCAAAGGACAAAATTCAACATTTTTTTGATAATTATTGATCTGGAGAGTCCAGAGAATATTACTGCAGTGGTTTGATCGAGATTGATTGAAAAACCTAGGACTAGTTCGCAAAAGTAGGTTTTTAACATATTTTTGAATATTTAATGAACGATTTGATTGACAGCAATGGTTCTTGAGGCAAAGTTGTTCAGCATGAGGAGATCTATCAAATGATATGCATATTGTATCGATGTGTTAAACACCACGTGATTACAGAGGCAAAAAACTCGTTAGCGCCAACTAGTGGCCGATTTCTTTCAAAATTCTTACAGACCTTTAGGGCCATGAGTCGAACATGCCCAGTGAGTTTCGTTCCGATTGACCTTCGTTAACCTTGTCTAATAGGTGCTCAAACTTCGTTGGCCGATGGCGGCCATGTTTTTTGAGATACGCCAATGTCCTCATAGACCCTTATGGCACATTGGACAAGGACACTGCATACCAAGTTTTAGGTGGATCGGACTAATGGTTGCGTAGTTATAGCCATTTTCGTGTTTTTTACCCTTATAGCGCCAACAAGTGGCAGAGCTGTGTAATTTTTTTTATTTTACCAAAGATTGAGCTTATACACATGTGTACCGAGTTTGGTGAAGATACCTCATTTGGTTCCTGAGTTACAGCCATTTTAGTAAAAATGGCCCCCCACCTGACAAACTTTGTGGGGCCCCTTCACAACAATGAGTCAAAATTTCAACTTTTTTTGATAATTATTGATCTTCACTGTCCAGTGAACATTTCTGCACTGGTTTGGTTCCGATCGGGCGAAAAACCTAGGACTAGTTCACAAAAGTAGGTTTTGGACATGATTAAAATTTGCGGGAAAACGGGGCCTCCAGGACCCCAAATCACAGGGGGGTTTTTCAATTTGTATTGACCCAAGGATTCCAAATATCTAATTTTTTTGAGTCTACGCCAAGCGGTTTAGGAGTTATGAGCACTTTCGCGTTTTGGTTCACTATAGCGCCACCTATGGGCCGTTTGGGCTCATACTTTGATAGGTTCTCCCCAAATTGAGGTCTACCATCTGGCCAAGTTTGAAGTCTCTAGGACTTACGGTTTGGTCTGCACGATCAGTTTTACGGCAGAAAAATAATAATAAAAATAATAATAAAAATCCTAACAATTACAATAGGGTTTCAGTGCTACGCGCTCGAACCCCTAAATATAGCTGCAAGCAGCAATTACCGGGGTTCGAGCATTTAAGGCCTTTGAGGTGGTATGCACATTTGTTCAGAATGAGACGATATATCATACAGATGTAAGTGTAAGATCTAGTGTTTCTGTGAATAGATGAGCTTTTTTTAACAATTTGAGGCCATTTACCATAGAAATCTTGTTTTTAAAGCCTTTTTAACTGTTATTGCGCCACCTATGCTCCGATCTCTATGAAACTTTGCATGCTTGTTAAGAATCATCTGACACATGTTTTCACCAATTTTCGTAAAGTTTTGAGTTTTTGTTTTGGTTTTATAAGCTATTGGGTATATGTGGCCACGCCGCTTTTGTAAAATTGCCCCATTACAGCTAACTGAAGGACAAAATTCAACATTTTTTTGATAATTATTGATCTATAGAGTCCAGAGAATATTACTGCAGTGGTTTGATCGAGATTGAGTGAAAACCCAGGGACTAGTTCGCAAAAGTAAGTTTTTAACATATTTGTGAATATTTAATGAACGATTTGATTGACAGCAATGGTTCTTGAGGCAAAGTTGTTCATCATGAGGAGATCTATCAAATGGTATGCATATTGTGTGGATTTGTGAAACACCACGTGATTACAGAGCCATAAAACTCGTTAGCGCCAACTAGTGGCCGATTTGTTTCAAAATTCTTACAGACCTTTAGGGCCATGAGTCGAAGATGCCCAGTGAGTTTCGTTCCGATCGGCCTCCGTTAACCTTGTCTAATAGCTGCTCAAAATTCATTGGTCGATGGCGGCCATGTTTTTTTAGATACGCCAATGTCCTCATAGACCCTTATGTCACATTGGACAGAGACACTGCATACCAATTTTCAGGTCGATTGGACTGACGGTTGCGAAGTTATAGCCATTTTTATGTTTTTTCTCTATTATAGCGCCACCAAGTGGTCAAGCTCCGCAATTTTTTGGATTTGACCAAAGGCTGAGATTTTACATATATGTTCCGAGTTTGGTGATGATATGTCATTCTGTTCCAAAGTTATAGCCATTTTACTAAAAGTGGCCCCGCCTCTTTTGAAAGTTTTGGTGCCCCTTTGCGACTGTGAGTCAAAAGTTGAACTTTTTTTTGATAATTATTAATCTAGAGAGTCTGGAGAACTGTGCTGCAGTGGTTTGATCGAGATTGAGTGAATAACCTAGGACTAGTTCGCAAAAGTAGGTTTTTCACATATTTGTGAATATGTAATAAACGACTTGATTGACAACAAAGGTTCTTGAGGCAAAGTTGCTCAGCATGAGGAGATCTATCATATGGTATGAAGTTCTAGTGTTTCTGTGATTATATGAGCATGTTATAGCAATTTAAGGCAATTTACTTTTGAAATTTCGTGTTTTTGAAGCCTTTTTGACTGTCATAGCGCCATCTATGGTCCGATCTCCATGAAATTTTACATGCTTCTTAAGAGTCATCTGACACATGTTTTCTCCAACTTTTGTAAAGTTTTGAGTTTTTGTTTAGGTTTTATAGGCTTTTGGGTATATGTGGCCACGCCCCTTTTCTAAATGACACCGTTATAGCTACCCAAAGGACAAAATTCAACATTTTTTTGATAATTATTGATCTAGAGAGTCCAGAGAATATTACTGCAGTGGTTTGATCAAGATTGAGCAAAAAACCTAGGACTAGTTCGCAAAAGTAGCTTTTTCACATATTTGTGAATATTTAATGATTGATTTGATTGACAGCAATGGTTCTAGAGGCAAAGTTGTTCATCATGAGGAGATCTATCAAATGATATGCATATTTTGTGGATGTGTGAAACACCACGTGATTACAGAGGCAAAAACTTGTTAGCGCCAACTAGTGGCCGATTTGTTTCAAAATTCTTACAGACCTTTATGGCCATGAGTCGAATATGCCTAGTGAGTTTCGTTCCGATCGGCCTCTGTTAAGCTTGTCTAATAGGTGCTCAATCTTCATTGGCCGATGGCGGCCATGTTTTTTTAGATACGCCAATGTCCTCATAGACCCTTGTGGGACATTGGACAGAGACACTGCATACCAAGTTTGAGGTCGATCGGACTAACAGTTGTGTAATTATAGCTGTTTTTGTGTTTTTGCATCTCATAGCACCACCAAGTGGTCAAGCTCGGCAATTTTTTTTATTTCACCAAAGATTGAGATATTACACATGCGTACCGAGTTTGGTGAAGATACCTCATTCGGTTCATGAGTTATAGCCATTTTAGTAAAAATGGCCGTCCACCTGACAAACTTTTTGCGGCCCCTTCGCAACGATGAGTGGAAATATGACATTTTTTTGATAATTATTGATCTTCACTGTCCAGTGAACATTTCTGCACTGGTTTGGTTCCGATCGGGCGAAAAACCTAGGACTAGTTCACAAAAGTAGGTTTTGGACATAATTAAAATTTGCGGGAAAACGGGGCCTCCAGGACCCCAAATCACAGGGGGGGTTTTCAATTTGTATTGACCCAAGGATTCCAAATATCTAATTTTTTTGAGTCTATGACAAGCGGTTTAGGAGTTATGAGCACTTTCGCGTTTTGGTTCACTATAGCGCCACCTATGGGCCGTTTGGGCTCATACTTTGATAGGTTCTCCCCAAATTGAGGTCTACCATCTGGCCAAGTTTGAAGTCTCTAGCCCTTACGGTTTGGTCTGCACGATAAGTTTTACGGCAGAAAAATAATAATAAAAATAATAATAAAAATCCTAACAATTACAATAGGGTTTCAGCGCTACGCGCTCGAACCCCTAAATATAGCTGCAAGCAGCAATTATCGGGGTTCGAGCCTTTTAAGGTCTTTAAGGTGGTATGCTTAGGGTCTAGGCCAACCTGGAATCATGGCTGACAGTAAAACACATCCAAAATGGAGAATATGCTCACAGAAATACACACAGAAACGAAAAGTTTAAACTAATATATTAATACTGAATAAACATGTTTACACACATAGAGACATACATGCATACACATTTTCTTGTACAGATATTTGAAATAAATGATATGGGCCAACACTTTTACTTGCAAGTATTCTCTTTGTAACAGTTTGTCTTTTTCAGATTTCAATTTAATCATAATGTGGTATAATTGTAAAAAACTGATATGTCTGTATGAACAAAATTGTAAGCTTTGCCTAAATGTGATTTTAAATGTTATAACAGTGATTTTATAAGTGTTAATTGATCATCAAACCTATTAAAAGCAGTTGTGTTCAGCTGAATAAGCCCATTAGTGGTCTTCTACTGACATCTAGTGGTTATTATTGCAATTTCATGCAATGTCTCATACAAACACTGAGATTTTAAACATCATAACTATTATAGTGTTATTTTTGCCCAGTCTCTCTTGAATTTTGCATATTTGTTTAGAATGAGATTATTTGTCATTTTTGTCACAGTTTTGAGACGTTGCAAGCTTTCTTTTAAAAATGTTAGGCTTTTGGGTACAGTAGATTTAAAGAACATATTTAAAGAACAGTTGGATTGACAGCAATGGTCTTAGACAAAAAATTGTTGAGAATGAGGAGATCTATCATATGGTATGAAGATCTAGTGTTTGTGTGAAAAAATGAGCATTTTTTAGCAATTCGAGGCCAATTACAATAGAAATGTTGTGTTTTTGAAGCCTTTTTAACTGTTATAGCGCCACCTATAATCTGATGCTATGGTTACTATGGTTTTAGGATGTAGTCCAACCCAAAATATATGGCTAACACTACAGCACATCTATGATGGACAATACAATCACAAACACAGAATATGAAATAGTTAAACTATTATATTAAAGTTCATTAAGCATTATTACACACACACACACACACACACACACACACACACACACACATTTTGCTGCACATAAGAGATTTGTGTATTAAATGGTAGGTGACAAAATGTTTAGTGCAAGTCTTTTTAAGATTTTATATATAGTTTTCAGGTTTCACTGTAATCATACTCTTGTATTATTGTCAAATATGATATATGTGTTTAAATGAAGTGTTAAACTTTGACTAAATGTGATTTGAAATGTTATATAGTGATTTAGTCTTTGCATGAATTGAAATGAATGGAAAATCTGTGAATAGCAGTGTTCATTTCAATGAGCCATTAGTGGTCTTCTACTGCCATCTAGTGGTTATAGTTGTAATTTCATGACATTTTAAAGAGCGATGCATAGTTTTTAAGCTTTATAACTGTTACATTGCCTTTTTTGCCTGACGTCTTTAAAATGCAGGCTTGTTTAGAATCATATGATGATGATTTGACTTAGGTTTGTGAAATTTTCTTTTCTTTTAGGTTTTATAGACTCGGGTACAGTAGATCATGATCTTATTATTAAGTGGCTATCTAAATGGTAGGGATGTGACGAGACCAGTCGGATTTCGCGAGATCTCGTGACAGTATCCTCCCACAACATTTTGCCATGTTTACATTAGAGCTGCACTATTAATCCTTAAAATATTGAGGTGTCGATTCAAACACCTACGCAATCTTATTCCTAAATAACAATGAGTTATCTATGTCTATTAGGACTGTTTCACATCGCCAGTGTCAGTGGAGCGTGAGAAGCAGGTTTTGTCGCTGCCATGTTAATGAATCAGAAGGTCGGAGTAAATGTGAACGCAGAAAGAGCAACACAAACAGTCTTTTCAACCACATTATAATCATTATTTCGGTGTTACAGATATTTAAATAATAGAAGTACTGGGATAAAAGTTTATAGTTTGGGTATAAACACTTATTGTCTACAGTAGCGATAAAAACGAAAGTATTTTAACACGTGTATCTATTGTAACGCTTATCCTCTTCCGCCAGGAGGTGGCGACAACTGCCCGTTTAAAAAAAAAGTATGTCATTAAATCATTCATTCAGGAGTTTTCAATAGTCAAACAAGTCTTAATGAAGTGAGACACTGTCTCCTTTATTGAATGGTTTTTTTTTTTTATTTTGTTTAAATGAATATATGTTTTTAAAAGACTTAAGCAATGAAGTTTGTCATTTGCCATTGACCATACACCTTTTTAACTGTTATAGCGCCACCTATGGTCCGATCTTCACGAAACTTTGCATGCTTCTTAAGAGTCATCTGACACATGTTTTCACCAATTTTCGTAAAGTTTTGAGTTTTTGTTTAGTTTTGATAGGCTTTTGGGTATATGTGGCCACGCCCCTGTTGTAAATGACCCCGTTATAGCTAACCGAAGCACAAAATTCAACATTTTTTTGATAATTATTGATCTAGAGAGTCCAGAGAATATTACTGCAGTGGTTTGATCGAGATTAAGCGAAAAACTTAGGACTAGTTCGCAAAAGTAGGTTTTTAACATATTTGTGAATAATTAATGAACGGTTTGATTGACAGCAATGGTTCTTGAGGCAAAGTTGTTCATCATGAGGAGATCTATCAAATGATATGAAGATCTAGTGTTTGTGTGAATATACTAGCATTTATTTAGCCATTTGAAGCCATTTACCATACACAGCTTGTGTTTTTGAAGCCTTTTTAACTGTTATAGCGGCACCAATGGTCTGATTTTCACGAAACTTTGCATGCTTGTTAAGAGTCACCTGACACATATTTTCTCCAACTTTTGTAAAGTTTTGAGTTTTTGTTTAGGTTTGATAGGCTTTTGGATATATGTGGGCCCGCCCCTTTTATAAATTACCCCGTTATAGCTAACCAAAGGACAAAATTCAACATTTTTTTGATAATTATTGATCTGGAGAGTCCAGAGAATATTACTGCAGTGGTTTGATCGAGATTGATTGAAAAACCTAGGACTAGTTCGCAAAAGTAGGTTTTTAACATATTTTTGAATATTTAATGAACGATTTGATTGACAGCAATGGTTCTTGAGGCAAAGTTGTTCAGCATGAGGAGATCTATCAAATGATATGCATATTGTATCGATGTGTTAAACACCACGTGATTACAGAGGCAAAAAACTCGTTAGCGCCAACTAGTGGCCGATTTCTTTCAAAATTCTTACAGACCTTTAGGGCCATGAGTCGAACATGCCCAGTGAGTTTCGTTCCGATTGACCTTCGTTAACCTTGTCTAATAGGTGCTCAAACTTCGTTGGCCGATGGCAGCCATGTTTTTTGAGATACGCCAATGTCCTCATAGACCCTTATGGCACATTGGACAAGGACACTGCATACCAAGTTTTAGGTGGATCGGACTAATGGTTGCGTAGTTATAGCCATTTTCGTGTTTTTTACCCTTATAGCGCCAACAAGTGGCAGAGCTGTGTAATTTTTTTTATTTTACCAAAGATTGAGCTTATACACATGTGTACCGAGTTTGGTGAAGATACCTCATTTGGTTCCTGAGTTACAGCCATTTTAGTAAAAATGGCCCCCCACCTGACAAACTTTGTGGGGCCCCTTCACAACAATGAGTCAAAATTTCAACTTTTTTTGATAATTATTGATCTTCACTTTCCAGTGAACATTTCTGCACTGGTTTGGTTCCGATCGGGCGAAAAACCTAGGACTAGTTCACAAAAGTAGGTTTTGGACATGATTAAAATTTGCGGGAAAACGGGGCCTCCAGGACCCCAAATCACAGGGGGGGTTTTCAATTTGTATTGACCCAAGGATTCCAAATATCTAATTTTTTTGAGTCTACGACAAGCGGTTTAGGAGTTATGAGCACTTTCGCGTTTTGGTTCACTATAGCGCCACCTATGGGCCGTTTGGGCTCATACTTTGATAGGTTCTCCCCAAATTGAGGTCTACCATCTGGCCAAGTTTGAAGTCTCTAGGACTTACGGTTTGGTCTGCACGATCAGTTTTACGGCAGAAAAATAATAATAAAAATAATAATAAAAATCCTAACAATTACAATAGGGTTTCAGTGCTACGCGCTCGAACCCCTAAATATAGCTGCAAGCAGCAATTACGGGGTTCGAGCATTTAAGGCCTTTGAGGTGGTATGCAAAGTTGTTCAGAATGAGGGGATATATCATACAGATGTAAGTGTAAGATGTAGTGTTTGTGTGAATAGATGAGCATTTTTTAACAATTTGAAGCCATTTACCATAGAAATCTTGTTTTTAAAGCCTTTTTAACTGTTATTGCGCCACCTATGCTCCGATCTCCATGAAACTTTGCATGCTTCTTAAGAGTCATCTGACACATGTTTTCTCCAATTTTCGTAAAGTTTTAAGTTTTCGTTTTGGTTTTATAAGCTTTTGGGTATATGTGGCCAAGCCCCTATTGTAAATGGCCCCATTACAGCTAACCGAAGGACAAAATTCAACATTTTTTTGATAATTATTGATCTAGAGAGTCCAGAGAAGATGACTGCAGTGGTTTGATCGAGATTGAGCGAAAAACCTAGGACTAGTTCGCAAAAGTAGGTTTTTGACATATTATTGAATAATTAATGAACGGTTTGATTGACAGCAATGGTTCTTGAGGCAAAGTTGTTCATCATGAGGAGATCTATCAAATGATATGCATATTATGTGGATTTGTGAAACACCACGTGATTACAGAGCCATAAAACTCGTTAGCGCCAACTAGTGGCCGATTTGTTTCAAAATTCTTACAGACCTTTAGGACCATGAGTCGAACATGCCCAGTGAGTTTCGTTCCTATCGGCCTCCGTTAACCTTGTCTAATAGGTGCTCAAAATTCATAGGTCGATGGCGGCCATGTTTTTTGAGATACGCAAATGTTCTCATAGACCCTTATGGCACATTGGACAGAGGCACAGCATACCAATTTTCAGGTTGATTGGACTGACGGTTGCGAAGTTATAGCCATTTTTATGTTTTTTCTCTATTATAGCGCCACCAAGTGGTCAAGCTCCGCAATTTTTTTGATTTCACCAAAGACTGAGCTTTTATATATATGTTCTGAGTTTGGTGATGATATGTCATTCTGTTCCAAAGTTATAGCCATTTTAGTGAAAGTGGCCCCGCCTCTTTCGAAAGTTTTGGCGCCCCTTTGCGACCGTGAGTCAAAAGTTTAACTTCTTTTTGATAATTATTAATCTAGGGAGTCTGGAGAACTGTGCTGCAGTGGTTTGATCGAGATCGAGTGAATAACCTAGGACTAGTTCGCAAAAGTAGGTTTTTCACATATTTGTGAATATGTAATAAACGACTTGATTGACAGCAAAGGTTCTTGAGGCAAAGTTGCTCAGCATGAGGAGATCTATCATATGGTATGAAGTTGTAGTGTTTCTGTGATTATATGAGCATGTTATAGCAATTTAAGGCAATTTACTTTTGAAATTTCGTGTTTTTGAAGCCTTTTTGACTGTCATAGCGCCATCTATGGTCCGATCTCCATGAAATTTTACATGCTTCTTAAGAGTCATCTGACACATGTTTTCTCCAACTTTTGTAAAGTTTTGAGTTTTTGTTTAGGTTTTATAGGCTTTTGGGTATATGTGGCCACGCCCCTTTTCTAAATGACACCGTTATAGCTACCCAAAGGACAAAATTCAACATTTTTTTGATAATTATTGATCTAGAGAGTCCAGAGAATATTACTGCAGTGGTTTGATCGAGATTGAGCAAAAAACCTAGGACTAGTTCGCAAAAGTAGCTTTTTCACATATTTGTGAATATTTAATGATTGATTTGATTGACAGCAATGGTTCTAGAGGCAAAGTTGTTCATCATGAGGAGATCTATCAAATGATATGCATATTTTGTGGATGTGTGAAACACCACGTGATTACAGAGGCAAAAAACTTGTTAGCGCCAACTAGTGGCCGATTTGTTTCAAAATTCTTACATACCTTTATGGCCATGAGTCGAATATGCCTAGTGAGGTTCGTTCCGATCGGCCTCTGTTAAGCTTGTCTAATAGGTGCTCAAACTTCATTGGCCGATGGCGGCCATGTTTTTTGAGATACGCCAATGTCCTCATAGACCCTTGTGGGACATTGGACAGAGACACTGCATACCAAGTTTGAGGTCGATCGGACTAAGAGTTGTGTAATTATAGCTGTTTTTGTGTTTTTGCATCTCATAGCGCCACCAAGTGGTCAAGCTCGGCAATTTTTTTTATTTCACCAAAGATTGAGATATTACACATGCGTACCGAGTTTGGTGAAGATACCTCATTCGGTTCATGAGTTATAGCCATTTTAGTAAAAATGGCCCTCCACCTGACAAACTTTTTGCGGCCCCTTCGCAACGATGAGTGGAAATATGACATTTTTTTGATAATTATTGATCTTCACTGTCCAGTGAACATTTCTGCACTGGTTTGGTTCCGATCGGGCGAAAAACCTAGGACTAGTTCACAAAAGTAGGTTTTGGACATGATTAAAATTTGCGGGAAAACGGGGCCTCCAGGACCCCAAATCACAGGGGGGTTTTTCAATTTGTATTGACCCAAGGATTCCAAATATCTAATTTTTTTGAGTCTACGACAAGCGGTTTAGGAGTTATGAGCACTTTCGCGTTTTGGTTCACTATAGCGCCACCTATGGGCCGTTTGGGCTCATACTTTGATAGGTTCTCCCCAAATTGAGGTCTACCATCTGGCCAAGTTTGAAGTCTCTAGGACTTACGGTTTGGTCTGCACGATCAGTTTTACGGCAGAAAAATAATAATAAAAATAATAATAAAAATCCTAACAATTACAATAGGGTTTCAGTGCTACGCACTCGAACCCCTAAATATAGCTGCAAGCAGCAATTACCGGGGTTCGAGCATTAAGGCCTTTTAGGTGGTATGCAAAGTTGTTCAGAATGAGGGGATATATCATACAGATGTAAGTGTAAGATCTAGTGTTTGTGTGAATAGATGAGCATTTTTTAACAATTTGAGGCCATTTACCATAGAAATCTTGTTTTTAAAGCCTTTTTAGCTGTTATAGCGCCACCTATACTCCGATCTCCATGAAACGTTGCATGCTTGTTAAGAATCACCTGACACATGTTTTCACCAATTTTTGTAAAGTTTTGAGTTTTCGTTTTGGTTTTATAGGCTTTTGGGTATATGTGGCCACACCCCTTTTGTAAATTAACCCAGTTATAGCTAACCAAAGGAAAAAAATCAACATTTTTTTGATAATTATTGATCTAGAGAGTCCAGAGAATATTACTGCAGTGGTTTGATAGAGATTGGGCAAAAAACCTAGGACTAGTTCGCAAAAGTAGGTTTTTCACATATTTGTGAATATTTAATGAGCGATTTGATTGACAGCAATGGTTCTTGAGGCAAAGTTGTTCATCATGAGGAGATCTATCAAATGATATGAATATTGTGTGGATGTGTGAAACACCACGTGATTACAGAGCCATAAAACTCGTTAGCGCCAACTAGTGGCCGATTTCTTTCAAAATTCTTACAGACCTTTAGGGCCATGAGTTGAACATGCCCACCGAGTTTCGTTCCGATCGACCTCCGTTAACCTTGTCAAATAGGTGCTCAAACTTCATTGGCCAATGGCGGCCATGTTTTTTGAGATATGCCAATGTCCTCATAGACACTTGTGCCCCTTTAGTCCAAGAGACTGCATACCAATTTTCAAGTCAATCGGACTAACGGCGGTGTATTTATAGCCAATAATATGTTTTTTCATGCTTATAGCGCCACCAAGTGGCAGAGCTGTGCAATTTTTTTTATTTGACCAAAGATTGAGCTTATGCACATGTGTACCGAGTTTGGTGTAGATATCTCATTCCATTCAAAAGTTATAGCCAAATGTAAGAATTTGGTAATGTTAGCATAAAACGTTTTGGCATTCCTATTCGACCGTGAGTCAAAATTTCAACTTTTTTTTGATAATTATTGATATTCACTGTCCAGAGAACATTTCTGCACTGGTTTGGTTCCAATCGGGCGAAAAACCTAGGACTAGTTCGCAAAAGTAGGTTTCGGATATAACACCATTTTGCGGAAAAACGGTACGTCCTAGAGCAACAAACACCGCAGAGCAATTTTGTGCGTATTGACCCATGGATTGCAACGATGTAAAGTTTTTGAGTCTACGACAAAAATTGTACGAGCTATGGCCAAAAATGTCAAAAATATCAGTTTTTTGCGCTGTAGCGCCACCTTTAGGCCGATTAAGCTCAGTCTTTGTCAGAATGTCCCCACAGGGAGCTCTACCTTCTGGCCATGTTTCAAGTCTCTAGGCCTTACGGTTTGGGCTGCGCATTCAGTTTTAGGGGAAAAAAAAAATTATCCTATCAATTACAAATAGATAATATAGCTGCAAGCAGCAATTACCGGGGTTCGAGCATTTTAAGGTCTTTAAGGTGGTATGCTTAGGGTCTACGTCAACCTGGATTCATGGCTGACAGTAAAACACCTCGAAAATGGAGAATATGCTCACAGAAATACACACACAGAAACCAAAAGTTTAAACTAATATATTAAAACTGAATAAACATGTTTACACACACAGAGACATACATGCATACACATTTTCTTGTACAGATATTTGAAATAAATTATATGGGCCAACACTTTTACTTGCAAGTATTCTCTTTGTAACAGTTTGTGTCTTTTTCAGATTTCACTGTAATCATAATGTGGCATAATTGTAAAAAACTGATATGTCTGTATGAACAAAATTGTAAGCTTTGCCTAAATGTGATTTTAAATGTTATAACAGTGATTTTATAAGCATTAATCGATCATCAAACCTATTAAAAGCAGTTGTGTTCAGCTGAATAAGCCCATTAGTGGTCTTCTACTGACATCTAGTGGTTATTATTGCAATTTCATGCAATGTCTCACACAAACACTGAGATTTTAAACATCATAACTATTATAGTGTTATTTTTGCCCAGTCTCTCTTAAATTTTGCATATTTGTTTAGAATGAGATTATTTGTCATTTTTGTCACAGTTTTGAGACGTTGCAAGCTTTCTTGTAAAAATGTTAGGCTTTTGGGTACAGTAGATTTAAAGAACAGTTGGATTGACAGCAATGGTCTTAGACAAAAAATTGTTGAGAATGAGGAGATCTATCATATGATATAAAGATCTAGTGTTTGTGTGAAAAAATGAGCATTTTTTAGCAATTCGAGGCCAATTACAATAGAAATGTTGTGTTTTTGAAGCCTTTTTAACTGTTATAGTGCCACCTATGATCCGATGCTATGGTTACTATGGTGTTAGGATGCAGTCCAACCCAAAATATATGGCTAACACTACAGCACATCTATGATGGACAATACAATCACAAACACAGAATATGAAATAGTTAAACTATTATATTAAAGTTCATTAAGCATTATTACACACACACACACACACACATTTTGTTGCACATAAGAGATTTGTGTATTAAATGGTAGGTGACAAAATGTTTAGTGCAAGTCTTTTTAAGATTTTATATATAATTTTCAGGTTTCACTGTAATCATAATCTTGTATTATTGTAAAATATGATATATGTGTTTAAATGAAGTGTTAAACTTTGACTAAATGTGATTTGAAATGTTATATAGTGATTTAGTCTTTGCATGAATTGTAATGAATGGAAAACAATATGTGAATAGCACTGTTCATTTCTATGAGCCATTAGAGGGCTTCTACTGCCATCTAGTGGTTATAGTTGTAATTTCATGACATTTTAAAGAGATGCATTGTTTTTAAGCTTTATAATTGTTACATTGCTTTTTTTGCCTGATGTCTTTAAAATGCAGGCTTGTTTAGAATCATATGATGATGATTTGACTTAGGTTTGTGAAATTTTCTTTTCTTTTAGGTTTTATAGACTCTGGTACAGTAGATCATGATCTTATTATTAAGTGGCTATCTAAATGGTAGGGATGTGACGAGACCAGTCGGATTTCGCGAGATCTCGTGACAGTATCCTCCCACAACATTTTGCCATGTTTACATTAGAGCTGCACTATTAATCCTTAAAATATTGAGGTGTCGATGCAAACACCCACGCGATCTTATTCCTAAATGACAACGAGTTATCTATGTCTATTAGGACTGTTTCACATCGCCAGTGTCAGTGGAGCGTGAGAAGCAGGTTTTGTCGCTGCCCATATTAATGAATCAGAAGATCGGAGTAAACGTGAATGCAGAAAGAGCAACACAAACAGTCTTTTCAACCACATTATAATCATTATTTCTGTGTTACAGATATTTAAATAATAGAAGTACTGGGATAAAAGTTTATAGTTTTGGTATAAACACTTATTGTCTACAGTAGCGATCAAAACGAAAGTATTTTAACACGTGTATCTATTGTAACGCTTATCCTCTTCCACCAGGAGGTGGCGACAACTGCCCGTTTAAAAAAAAAGTATGTCATTGAATCATTCATTCAGGAGATTTCAATAGTCAAACAAGTCTTAATGAAGTGAGACACCGGCTCCTTTATTGAAGGTTTTTTTTTTATTTTGTTTAAATGAATATATGTTTTTAAAAGACTTAAGCAATGAACAGTTTGTCATTTGCCATTTACCATACACAGCTTGTGTTTTTGAAGCCTTTTTAACTGTTATAGCGCCACCTATGGTCCAATCTTCACGAAACTTTGCATGCTTGTTAAGAATCATCTGACACATGCTCTCACCAATTTTCGTAAAGTTTTGAGTTTTTGATTAGGTTTGATAGGCTTTTGGGTATATGTGGCCCTGCCCCTTTTGTAAATGACCCCGTTATAGCTAACCAAAGGACAAAATTCAACATTTTTTGGATAATTATTGATCTAGAGAGTCCAGAGAATATTACTGCAGTGGTTTGATCGAGATTAAGCGAAAAACCTAGGACTAGTTCGCAAAAGTAGGTTTTTAACATATTTGTGAATGATTAATGAACGACTTGAATGACAGCAATGGTTCTTGAGGCAAAGTTGTTCATAATGAGGAGATCTATCAGATGATATTAAGATCTAGTGTTTATGTGAATATACTAGCATTTATTTTTCCATTTGAAGCCAATTACCATACACAGCTTGTGTTTTTGAAGCCTTTTTAACTGTTATAGCGCCACCTATGTTCCGATCTTCACGAAACTTTGCATGCTTGTTAAGAGTCATATGACACATGTTCTCACCAATTTTTGTAAAGTTTTGAGTTTTCGTTTAGGTTTTATAGGCTTTTGGACATATGTGGCCACGCCCCTTTTCTAAATGACCCCGTTACAGCTAACCAAAAGACAAAATTCAACATTTTTTTGATAATTATTGATCTAGAGAGTCTGGAGAATATTACTGCAGTGGTTTGATCGAGATTGAGCAAAAAACCTAGGACTAGTTCGCAAAAGTAGGTTTTTTACATATTTATGAATATTTAATGAACGATTTGATTGACAACAATGCTTCTTGAGGCAAAGTTGTTTATCATGAGGAGATCTATCAAATGATATGCATATTGTGTGGATGTGTGAAACACCACGTGATTACAGAGCCATAAAACTTATTAGCGCCAACTAGTGGCCGATTTGTTTCAAAATTCTTACAGACCTTTAGGGCCATGCGTCAAACATGCCCAGTGAGTTTCGTTCCGATCGGCCTCCGTTAACCTTGTCTAATAGGTGCTCAAACTTCGTTGGACGATGGCGGCCATGTTTTTTGAGATACGCAAATGTTCTCATAGACCCTTATGGCACATTGGACAGAGACACTGCATACCAATTTTCAGTTTGATTGGACTGACGGTTGCGAAGTTATAGCCATTTTTATGTTTTTTCTCTATTATAGCGCCACCAAGTGGTCAAGCTCCGCAATTTTTTGGATTTGACCAAAGGCTGAGCTTTTACATATGTGTTCTGAGTTTGGTGATGATATGTCATTCTGTTCCAAAGTTATAGCCATTTTACTAAAAGGGGCCCCGCCTCTTTTGAACGTTTTGGCGCCCCTTTGCGACCGTGAGTCAAAAGTTTAACTTTTTTTTGATAATTATTGATCTAGGGAGTCTGGAGAACTGTGCTGAAGTGGTTTGATCGAGATTGAGTGAATAACCTAGGACTAGTTCGCAAAAGTAGGTTTTTCACATATTTGTGAATATGTAATAAACGACTTGATTGACAGCAATGGTTCTTGAGGCAAAGTTGCTCAGCATGAGGAGATCTATCATATGGTATGAAGATCTTGTGTTTCTGTGATTATATGAGCATGTTATAGTAATTTAAGGCTATTTATTTTTGAAATTTTGTGTTTTTGAAGCCTTTTTAAATGTCATAGCGCCCCCTATGGTCCGATCTCCAGAAAATTTTACATGCTTGTTAAGAGTCATGTGACACATGTTTTCCCCAACTTTTGTAAAGTTTTGAGTTTTTGTTTAGGTTTTATAGGCTTTTGGGTGTATATGGCCACGCCCCTTTTCTAAATGACCCCGTTATAGCTACCCAAAGCACAAAATTCAACATTTTTTTGATAATTATTGATCTAGAGATTCTGGAGAACTGCGCTGCAGTGGTTTGATCGAGATTGAGCGAAAAACCTAGGACTAGTTCGCAAAAGTAGGTTTTTGACATATTTGTGAATAATTAATGAACGATTTGATTGACAGCAATGGTTCTTGAGGCAAAGTTGCTCAGCATGTGGAGATCTATCAAATGATATGCATATTGTGTGGATGTGTGAAACACCACGTGAGTGAGGCACATTACAGAGGCAAAAAACTCGTTAGCGCCAACTAGTGGCCGATTTGTTTCAAAATTCTTACAGACCTTTAGGGCCATGAGTCGAACATGCCCAGTGAGTTTCGTTCCGATCGGCCTCTGTTAACCTTGTCTAATGGGGGCTCAAACTTCATTGGCCGATGGCGGCCATGTTTTTTTGAGATACACAAATGTTCTCATAGACCCTTATGGCACATTGGACAGAGACACTGCATACCAATTTTCAGGTCGATCGGACCAACGAGTGCATAGTTATAGTCATTTTTATGTTTTTTCAGGCTTATAGCGCCACCAAGTGGCAGAGCTGTGCAATTTTTGTTATTTGACCAAAGATTGAGCTTATACAGATGTGTACCGAGTTTGGTGTAGATATCTCATTTCATTCAAAAGTTATAGCCAAATGTAAGAATTTGCTAACGTTAGCATAGAACGTTTTGACATTCCTATTTGACGGTGAGTCAAAATTTCAACTTTTTTTTGATAATTATTGATATTCAGTGTCCAGAGAACATTTCTGCACTGGTTTGGTTCCGATCGGGCGAAAAACCTAGGACTAGTTCTCAAAAGTAGGTTTCGGACATTCGGCCATTTTGCGGAAAAACCGGGCTTCGTACGAAAAATCTGCGCCAGTGCACTTTTGTGCGTATTGACCCAAGGATTGCAACGATGTAAAGTTTTTGGGTCTACGACAAAAATTGTACGAGCTAGGGCCAAAAATGTAAAAAAAGTTAGTTTTTTGCGCTGTAGCGCCACCTTTAGGCCGATTTGGGCAAGACTTTGTCAGAACGTCCCCACGGGGAGCTCTACGTTCTGGCCAAGTTTTAACTCTTTAGGCCTTACGGTTTGGTCTGCACGATCAGTTCTAGCGGAAAATAATAATAATAAAAAAAATCCTTACAATTACAATAGGGTTTCAGTGCTACGCACTCGAACCCCTAAATATAGCTGCAAGCAGCAATTATCGGGGTTCGAGCATTTTAAGGTCTTTAAGGTGGTATGATTAGGGTCTAGGCCAACCTGGATTCATGGCTGACAGTAAAACACATCCAAAATGGAGAATATGCTCACAGAAATACACACACAGAAACGAAGAGTTTAAACTAATATATTAATACTCAATAAACATGTTTACACACACACAGACATACATGCATACACATTTTCTTGTACAGATATTTGAAATAAATGATATGGGCCAACACTTTTACTTGCAAGTATTCTCTTTGTAACAGTTTGTGTCTTTTTCAGATTTCACTGTAATCATAATGTGGCATAATTGTCAAATGTAATACATCTGTATAAATGAAGTGGTAAAGTTTTACTAAATGTGATTTGAAATGATATAACATTGATTTAGTATCATCTTTGTATGAAATTAAAGCTTGAAACCATGAAAATGCACTGTTCTAGTCATTTCAGTGACCCATTAGTGGTCTTCTACTGCCATCTAGTGGTTATAGTTGCAATTTCACGTTTCAAAGAGAGATCCATTACTTTTAAGCTTTATAACTGTTACATGGCCTTTTTTTCCTAATGTCTATGAAATGTATGTTTGTTTAAAATCGTATGATGATGATTTTACTTAGGTTTGTGAAATTTTGTTTTCTTTTAGGTTTTATAGACTTTTGGGTACAGTAGCTCATGATCATCTTATTAAGTGGCCACATCCATGATGGAGAATACACTCACAAACAGAAATTAAATAGTTAAACTGTTATATTAATGTTCATTAAGCATTACTGCACACACACAAACACACACATTTTGTTGCACATAAGAGATTTGTGTATTAAATGGTAGGTGACAAAATGTTTAGTGCAAGTCTTTTTAAGATTTTATATATAATTTTCAGGTTTCACTGTAATCATAATCTTGTATTATTGTCAAATATGATATATGTGTTTAAATGAAGTGTTAAACTTTGACTAAATGTGATTTGAAATGTTATAACAGTGATTTAGTCTTTGAATGAAGTGAAATGAATGGAAAACAATCTGTGAATAGCACTGTTGTAGTCATTTCAATGAGCCATTAGTGGTCTCCTACTGCCATCTAGTGGTTATAGTTGTAATTTCATGACATTTTAAAGAGAGCATTGTTTTTAAGCTTTATAATTGTTACATTGCCTTTTTTTGCCTGATGTCTTTAAAATGCAGGCTTGTTTAAAATCATATGATGATGATTTGACTTAGGTTTGTGAAATTTTCTTTTCTTTTAGGTTTTATAGACTCATGATCTTATTATTAAGTGGCTATCTAAATGGTAGGGATGTGACAAGACCAGTCGGATTTCGCGAGATCTCGTGACAGTATCCTCCCACAACATTTTGCCATGTTTACATTAGAGCTGCACTATTAATCCTTAAAATATTGAGGTGTCGATTCAAACACCCACGCAATCTTATTCCTAAATGACAATGAGTTATCTATGTCTATTAGGACTGTTTCACATCGCCAGTGTCAGTGGAGCGTGAGAAGCAGGTTTTGTCGCTGCCCATGGTAATGAATCAGAAGGTCGGAGTAAATGTGAACGCAGAAAGAGCAAGACAAACAGTGTTTTCAACCACATTATAATCATTATTTCTGTGTTACAGATATTTAAATAGAAGAAGTACTGGGATAAAAGTTTATAGTTTGGGTATAAACACTTATTGTCTACAGTAGCTATCAAAACCAAAGTATTTTAACACGTGTATCTATTGTAACGCTTATCCTCTTCCGCCAGGAGGTGGCGACAACTGCCCGTTTAAAAAAAAAAAGTATGTCATTGAATCATTCATTCAGGAAATTTCAATGGTCAAACAAGTCTTAATGAAGTGAGACACTGCGTCCTTTATTGAATGCTTTTTTTTTTTATTTTGTTTAAATGAATATATGTTTTTAAAAGACTTTACCACTAGTAAATTGTTATTTTGTTTAGTTTTCTAATCTTTTTTCTCCAGAATCGTGACAGAATCGTAATCTCCCATTTATAAAAAACAACTAGGATTCTCAATTTATCCAGAATCATGAAGCTCTTGTTTAAATGTTGTTTATTACTGCATATTATTCATTAAAACTTAAGTTTAATTTCATAAAGTTCAAAATGCACCTTACTTTTTTTTGCATTTTTTGTTTTTTTTAGTTGAATAACAGACTATTTTCCCTATATATTTCATCATTGAGGATTTCTTAAGAAAAGTTTAAAAATCTCATCTCGCCTCGTTCTCGTGAACCCAATCTCGTGCCTCGTCTCGTCTCATGGGATTAGTGTCTCGTCACACCCCTACTAAATGGCTAAATGGCTAAATCTAAATGCAAATGTTTAACATTTTTTTTTGATAAATGTTTATCTAGAGAGTCCAGGCAATTTTACTGCAGTGGTTTTATTGATTTTGAGTCAAACACCTAGAACTAGTTCCCAAAAGTAGGGTTTTTAAATAATATGAAATATTTAAAAAACAGTTGGTTTGACATTAATGGTCCAAGAGTCAAAGTTGTTCATCATTAGGAGATCTATCAAATGATATGAAGATCTAGTGGTTGTGTGAATATATGAGCATTTAGTCATTTGAAGCCATTTACCATACACAGCTTGTGTTTTTGAAGCCTTTTTAACTGTTATAGCGCCACCTATGGTGCGATCTTCACGAAACTTTGCATGCTTATTAAGAGTCATCTGTCACATGTTCTCACCACTTTTCGTAAAGTTTTGAGTTTTTGTTTAGGTTTTATAAGCTTTTGGGTATTTTTGGCCACGCCCCTTTTCTAAATGACCCCGTTATGGCTAACCAAATGACAAAATTTCACATTTTTTTAATAATTATTGATCTAGAGAGTCTGGAGAACTGCGCTGCAGTGGTTTGATCGAGATTGAGCGAAAAACCTAGGACTAGTTCGCAAAAGTAGGTTTTTAACATATTTGTGAATAATTAATGAAAGGTTTGATTGACAGCAATGGTTTTTGAGGCAAAGTTGCTCAGCATGAGGAGATCTATCAAATGATATGCATATTGTGTGGATGTGTGAAACACCATGTGTGTACAGAGGCAAAAAAACTTGTTAGCGCCAACTAGTGGCCGATTTCTTTCAAAATTCTTACAGACCTTTAGGACCATGAGTCAAACATGCCCAGTGAGTTTCGTTCCGATCAGCCTCCATTAACCTTGTCTAATAGGTGCTCAAACTTCATTGGTCAATTGCGGCCATGTTTTTCAAGATAAGCAAATGTCCTCGTAGATCCTTATGCCACATTGGACTAAGACACTGCATACCAATTTTCAGATCGATTGGACTGACGGTTGCGTAGTTATAGCCATTTTTAAGTATTTTTGCTCTTATAGCGCCAGCAAGTGGTCAAGCTCGGCAATTTTTTTGGAATATACCACAGATTTAGCTTGTACACATGTGTGCTGAGTTTGGTGATGATATGTCATTCTGTTCAAAAGTTATAGCCATTTTAGTAAAAGTGCCCCTGCCTCTTTCGAACGTTTTGGCACCCCTTTACAGCCGTGAGTCAAAAGTTTAACTTTTTTTTTGATAATTATTGATCTAGAGAGTCCAGAGAATATTACTGCAGTGGTTTGGGCAAGATTGAGCGAAAAACCTAGGACTAGTTCGCAAAAGTAGGTTTTTAACATATTGGTGAATATTTAATGAACGATTTGATTGACAGCAATGGTTCTTGAGGCAAAGTTGTTCATCAAGAGGAGATCTATCGAATGATATGAAGATCTAGTGTTTGTGTGAATATATGAGCATTTATTTAGCCATTTGAAGCCATTTACCATACACAGCTTGTGTTTTTGAAGCCTTTCTACCTGTTATAGTGCCACCTATGGTCCGATCTTCACAAATCTTTGCATGCTTGTTAAGAGTCACCTGACACATGTTCTCACCAATTTTTGTAAAGTTTTGAGTTTTTGTTTAGGTTTTATAGGCTTTTGGGTATATGTGGCCACGCCCCTTTTGTAAATAACACCGTTATAGCTACCCGAAGGACAAAATTCCACATTTTTTTGATAATTATTGATCTAGAGAGTCCAGAGAATATTACTGCAGTGGTTTGATCGAGATTGAGCGAAAAACCTAAGACTAGTTCGCAAAAGTAGGTTTTTAACATATTTCTGAATATTTAATGAACGATTTGATTGACAGCAATGGTTCTTGAGGCAAAATTGTTCATCATGAGGAGATCTATCAAATGATATACATATTGTGTGGATGTGTAAAACACCACGTGATTACAGAGCCATAAAACTCGTTAGCGCCAACTAGTGGCCGATTTGTTTCAAAATTCTTACAGACCTTTAGGCCCATGAGTCGAACATACCCAGTGAGTTTCGTTCCTATCGGCCTCTGTTAACCTTGTCTAATAGGTGCTCAA